>OMLP01015900.1:11415-26681 GCA_900302685.1 Spondyliosoma cantharus
CCCCCCCCACATGAATAGAGCCGAGCCTTGTGCAGTCGACAGCTGTCTCCTTTGAAAAACCCAAAAACAAAAAAAGCCTTAAATCCAGCGCCCTCCCTCTTTCATGTGTTCATCTGATACGGCTCTTCCTCACCTTACTGTCAGTCCATTCAGCCCCGTGGGCCCCGGGGCTGCAGCCTGTTACCACGCCGAGTTCAACCTCCGGAGCACCGCGGACTCGCTCGCTGTGTTGCTGAGAGGGGAAAAAAAAATAAACTTTTCAGGGAGAACAGAGTGCAGCTGCTTTAGGAAATGAGCTGTGCTTGTAGTGCCACTGCGATGTGTCCTAGCTGCTGATAAAGCTTGTGTGTTTGCTCTGATCGGGAGAGAAAGACACCTCAGTTTTAAAAAAAAAGAAGAGTGCCGAACGTAAATTAATACAATAATAGTAATATATAGTCGTGGTGCCTCAGTGCGTCACCACTGTGTGACTGTGCTCAGCGGTAGAGGAGGAACACCTGCTGCACGCGGCCATTTTGGAGCATTGTTTCTTTGAATGTGGTAGTATCGTAATCTTATGATGTATGATCTGTGGAATACAGATATTGCACTTCACTTGCTCTGAAAAGTTTTTTTTGTCGCAGAGATGGATTGTAAGATTCCAGTTCAGCATCGAAGTATTTCTTTACTCAGGGTTTGGAAAAAGTTGGCATAATTGTTTGAGAACATACAAAAGTCTTCAGACACAGGTGTTAAACATCACACGATTCCAACAGATAGTTTCTCAGAGAACTTTGACAGACTTTGGAAAGAATTTACGGAAAATATGGTGTTTTCAATTCAGGGCATTCAACCTTCTGGTACTTGGTGAGCGAAGCTGGATTAATATTCCTGCTGGTTCACCGGGGGTTCGACAGCGGGCCAGCAGCAGATTACAGCCCTTTTGACGGCACAGTGTATTGTATTTCTACATAATGTTGCTTTAAGAAATAGCCATATATGTGTCATGTATTATGGTCTTAATGCAGCTTGTAGCCACATATACAATATTTGACCTCAATGGTGATCATCTGACAACGTTTTATCCTCTATCTGCTTCCAGTGTAGCCAGGGAATAATCCCATAACAAAAAACACAGCCAAGACTTTGTGTTTTGTACGTCAGTCTGATTTGCAGCTCAAGACCAACATTTCGTATCTGCATGTGAATGCGGTTAGATGAAAAATAACTTATTTTGCGCTCCAAACAAACTGTTTGCTGCATACAACCAAAGCGTGAAATTGGAAAGCTTCTGTCGCCCCTCGCCTACAGATTCCGTCTTTATCACCACGCATATATATCAACTCTCTTGTTGTCGACTCAGCGTCCGACCAATAAAGAGACAATATACAGGTTTTCGAGTGACCTCATGATCATAAGTACATGGCTTGATGTATTTCTTAAATAACTTGATATTTTTCTCTTTGATTTGAGAGCGTTTAATCTTAAATGTCAAGGCTTCTTGTTCATTCGGGTCGGTCACTAGTTTTTTTGTTTTTTTTTCTGAGACATCTACTGATGGACATGAGGGCGAATCAGCTGGCGGTAAAGCTTTAAAGAAAAGAGGTTTTTATTTTGTCTCAGGCTGCAAAGTTACACCAAAGCCTTCTCCTTGCTATGCCTCCCATACACCTCTTGCCCTCTGAGGAAAAAAAAACAAAGCCATAGATGAAAGCTAAAAATAGTATATTCAGAAGAAGGACGGGGAGTCTTGGTGGTATGTGTGATAACCCAGGTGGTCGGCCCTCCTCGTGTCTGACTGCCTCCCATTCACTGAGGGTAATTAGAAAATCTTCAGGGCATGATCTGCTTGGCTCTTTGTGTGTGTTTTGTGTGTGTGTGTGTGTGTGTGTGTGTGTGTGTGTGCCAGCATGCCGTTGAGTGTGTGTTTAGCCTGTGCATAAGGAGGCTGAGGCCCAACACTGTACCAGGCAAAGGTTTCCACCGAACCACTCTTGCATAACTCAGTGAGTGATAACAACGGTGCATTCCTCTCAACACACATCACAGCTGCCAACATCTTTGCCTTGGTTTTCTCCCAGTTCACATCTCAAATACAGTGTGTCTCACGGCCCTGGATGAGCTGGATTCCCCCACTCTGACCCATTTAGGAGGAGATAGGAGTTAAGGGCGACATGTTTGAAGATTCCCTCTCGGGCCTGCTTTTGTCTTTGAGGAGCTGGAGTGATTGGTTGATCCTCCGGGGGGCAGAGGTCACGTTCATCAAGAGGTAGGTCAGCTGGGGTTAAAGCTGGAGGAGTTCCCACATCTATTGTGTGTCTGCCTATCTGTGCCGTCCGAGCTGATGGGAAACAGCGTGGAAATAGGGCAGGGATGTTTGACTGAAGGGAAATGCACAGACAGGGGCTTTGTTGGCAAACTCCGCTCATATTTTACCCAGAAGAAACGGGGATGAAGGGCAGTCGGAGGCAAATTCAAGCGGCTTTTATGGAACAGTGGATGTGATTTGGGCTCTTCTGTCTGCAGTCTGCTAATTTCCAGGATATTGATTCGAAGCCTCTTTAACACCAGCCTCTTCCTGATACCACACTCTATAAACACACTGCTGTGTACAGTGCATTGGCCATAAAACACCTGCATCACACCAGGTCAGTGGAGCAATACCACCTTTACCTGCACCCTCACCATGCCTAACCCATCGCTGTTGAATGAGCTGCTGGTCTCTATGGCACCTGCTCTTCCATAGGCTCTCACGGGACTGTGTCGCTTCCTTTTCATTGGCCGGACCGACGAGATGAACACGCTAGCCCAGCGTCTGGAGACTGCAATGTTGACAGAGTGGCGCCCAAATCCAAAGGGTGTGTACGGAGGGTTGTAAAACTGTGGCCGAGCTCTGAGAGAGCTGAACGTGTTAATGTGTAGCTCTCGCACAGTGACAGGGCTGTAATGCAGACAGACCCGTGGACTTTGATACCCATTTCTTCCTGATTCATACGAAAGAATGAAATATGCCAATCATTTACTCGCATACTAACCCGAATAAGTTCAGGACAGAGTCAGAGTCATTCTGGGTTGCTGACAAGAGGATTTTCCAGACCGGGATGTCTCTATTCACCAGTGATCGATATTAACCTTTCTTCCACTCGCCCCTTTGTAGAAATCAAATATTTTATCTGTAGTTCATGAAATAGAAGGTAAGAGTAAATAGAAGAGATGTGCACTCGAGTAAGTGTGACTTAGACTCTGTTTGACTTGAGTCACTGTTTTGATGACTTGCAACTTGACTTCAGACATGACGAGTTTGTTTTTTTTGACTGGCTGTCTAAGAAGTCGAAAAAACACTGAAAAACGGTCCAAAATTATTAACTGGATGTGACGAAATAACAGTCTTGACATTATAGAGAATGTGTAATGTGTTGCAGAGATATCTAGTTAGATATGAAGTTAGCGTGCTAGCCAGCTAGCCCCGGCCCAACCAGGTCTCCAACTCCTGTGCTGGTGATGTTAACACCAACACTTTCCAAGCTCCCACTCTGGGCTGTTAGCTGCAAGGCTAACTGAGCTAACGCCCGCTACACTTAGCAGCAGTTAGCCAGTTAGCAGTTACTCTGGTGATATGCTGCCCTGTATATGTTTTAAGTGTGAATTCAACAGGTGGCCAATCCTTACATATTGCCCCTTTAAGAGTGATGGGGAGGAAACACTTTTTGATTGAGAAACTTAGAAATAAATGAGCTTTTGTATTGTTATTCATTTCTGTGCTTGATTACATTTATTACACTAAATATCAATTAGAATACAAATTTACAATCATAATAAAATCATTATTATACATGTTCTAATACCTGGTCCTTTCTCTATAATGAGATCAGATACAGCAGGTAAGACTGCAGTGACTTGACTTGACCTGCTTGAGACTTGAACCAAATGACCTCAGTCACATGACTGGTATATATATATGCAAATAATACAAAGACCATCACCAGTCGGCGCAACAAGGCAATTGTGCACATTTTGTCCTCCATATATAATTGAATAGGTACATTTTCTTGAACTCTTCTTCACATTGATCTCAGGCCTCGTGGTCACCTGAGCATTGTCTGCATGGAGATCAAAACCACAGATGTAACCGAAGTCATTGACTTTATCTGCATAGATAAGATATGGAGCACTTTCACTTCAGGTGATACAAAAGTGCCACTTTCAGCGCTGCTTGTTCATGTCGACCGTTATAATGATCAACATGATCAGTGAGGATCTTTGCTCTACCTTCTTTTTCAGCTCTCTCTACAGATTTTCTCTACCCTTGAATCATTCTGTCAGATTCGATAGGTTGAGGGCCTTGGTATCTCCCTCTCCTACTCGTTGCTGAGGTCAGATGTATGTTTTGGCCTTGGCCACCAGCATTACCATGAAGAGTAAATATCTCATAGCGATAAATCTCATTTTAATTGCAACCTTTGCTCAGCAGTAATTTACTGCCAACAGACAGTGATGAGAAACAATACATTCATTATGGTTTTATATGCTACAGAAACATTAAACAGCAAAAAGTGGTCTGTTTTAAGTAAATGTGTGACTTATGCAGTTAATGTTTGTTGCTCCTTTCTAAAATAGTTACGTTATTGCAGCAATGAAAAATCAACAATAATGAACAAGTAAATCCAGTAAATCAAACATTTGTGTAAACATGAATATATAGAAACAAGCTACTGTTGATTTGCTGTGCGTTAGTATCACTTGCTGTGTATGAACGGGCAGCTGCAGCAGCTCAGCAGGCCGGTGATTCTATCAGAATGAATGACGTCTGGTGATTTTGTGGGAGTTTTTGATTATCTTGGACGTTGAACTATGATGGACAAACTTTTTACTGCAGAACATGAGTGTTGAAATGGGATGTAGCTCTTTGGACAAAATCACATATTTGCTTCTTAATTCGTCCCTGTTTGTGAGAGTACTTTGTCTTTTAATAGGAGATATCAGGGTTATAATCATAGATGTAGAAGACCATCACTGACAGTTTCTACCTGCTTGTGCGCTGTATGTAACAGTGTGAGCAGGAAGGCTGGCTGTGACATTTTGCTGCATTGTTATCAAACATAAACAGAGAAAAGGGACGTTATACCAGGTCACCAGAAAATGTGTTCAGGTTTGGAAAGTTCTGGGAAGTGTACTCATGTAGAAATTACATTATATCATTTCTGTTTTACTGAAAGTGACACCTGCATGTTTATTCAAACTAGATTTCAGCGGCTGACTTCCGTTTTTCTTTAGTCAGCTCAAAATGTCCGACACATTTTGTTTTTGCCATGGCCCTCGGCCTGACACACAGAGGAAGTGATGAGGTGCAGTACAGGTGAGGAGTGGAGGAGGGGGAGGTGGTGGTGGTAGTGGGGCTGCTCTGTGTTTCTACCTTAGTAACTGGTCCCAGTGGGCCACTTTCTGGCTGTGCTTTCACCTGAACCCTGCCTCCCCAGAGTGCCTCCACATCACAAACACGTCTTGCATCATTAGCAGGACCTGCTGTTGCCCTGTAGCCAGACCCCATGATACACTCTGTGGGCGAGATCAGTCGATACCCAGCGCACAGTCAATGTGCTGTACGGGTTTATAAATCGAACAGTGAGACGTAAAGTCTGCGCTTTACATGACAGGTTGTTAGAACAAGCAGTAAGAGAAACATAATAAATGCATCAGAATGAGGTTAGACTCAGAAAACAATATGTGAAAATCTTAAAAACATTCGTATGACCCCTTTATGACCCCTTAGCAATCCAGACCGTAGCTGTTGAACTATTGTTTTCAGTAATGTTTGCTCCATTAGATCTTTGATGGGCATCTGGTTCAATTTCATAACTTAGATAAAGTGATATATTAAGTCATACGTTGGTCCAGTTCTTCTCCGTAAATACTGTATTTCTTTGAAAAATCCCCTATTGTAATGGATCCTGATCTTTTCGGCTTGTGTCCCCTTAAAATAAAACAATGTCTCCCTCCAAACTGCAAAGTACATCCAGCAGTTGTGACCAGTTTGACCAAAGTGTGATTGTTTTAACTGAATACTTTCCCAAGAGAAAAGATGAACATGAGTAAAGAAAAAAAAATGTCACAGATTTAAAAATAATACCATATTCTTGTTGTTTGGGATTCAAAATGGAAAACTGACTTGCCGCCATGTGAACTCACATTAATTTGACCTGTCATACCAATAAAATCTGTAGCTTAAAGAACTGGTTAAGTGTTAAAATACTTTAAGGTATTGAGATACTGAGGTTGAAGTGTTTAAATGACAGCTGCTGCAGTTGGAGTTTGTTCTAAAATCTGATTATAACATCAAATCAGAGAGTCCCTTTTCCGGAGGTAGCACCTTCAGATAGCTAAGGTGATGTTTCACCTGGCTGGTTGAATGCAACGTTTGAAGCTGTTACAACAACAGCAGCATTCGTTCAAACAGTTAGACAGTAGCTTCCTGCCAGTAGTATCAATATTAGGATTAGAGGAGGATGTTTCTTCATTCATTCATTGACATTCATATAGTAGTCAAATTCCTATCAGGTGCACATCTGTCATCGGGCAGCTCGAGGCCTCAAACAAAGCTGTTGTCACAGTTGGTAAAATATGGAGGAAACACAAACAGAATTTAGTTCCCGCCTTCGTTTCAGGGACTTCTTAGTTCCTGGTGTCATTTGTTTGATAACTTGTACACTTAATTACAAAAAAATATCAGGATGTTCCTATTCCAATTTTAAATGAACACCAGCATCTAATGCAGGGCAAATAAATCCTAATGACAAATTCTAGTTATCACCAAAAAATGTTGGAATACTGAGTTCGACAGAAGTTGAAAATCAAAATGAACAGCAGTAACATTATTTCAATCCGCAACCACCTCTGGCATGTTTTTCATAAATAAAGCTATGATTTCATCCCACTCCTGATGCTATGGGCCTAAATGGAGTGGTAAAGCTACAGTGCTAAAGGTTTTTCCCCCCCAAGCCTTTCTGCTGCTGTAGTGTTAATTCACTTACTGTTGCTTATCAGCCGAACGTACAAATTCAGAGAATGACGTTTCCATTTAAATGATCTCTACCCTGGGGACTCAAAATGTCCATGTAATGGCCACTCACCTTCTGTTGGTGCCATTCATCATTTTCCATACCAGGATGACTTCAATATGAGCACAGACTGAAGCATAAATAGCTCTTCCCCTGAAAATCATTGTCATTCCCTGCATGCTAATGCCTCTGTAAACACATTACACATTGAGCTAATTACACCAGACCAAACAGAGAGTCTTTTGGATGAAACAGGCAGGTGTGTTTGGAGACGGTACGCTGTCATAGCGCCTCATAATGCCCTCAAACTGAGCACATACAAACCCTTCAAAGCTCCACAATGCCGATTCTGGCAGTGAGGCAGGCGAGGCTGACACGCTATTTTAAAAGTGGGGCACAATGAACGATGACCTCGAGGTCAGCATTTACGCTCATTTCCTAAACAAACTTTAACGTCTCGCCTGTGAATGACTGAAACTTGAACCCGATCAGCGGCTCTGCAGCTGTGTTTGACAGGCAACGAGAGTCAAACTTTGGTGTGTGTGTGTGTGTGTGTGTGTCAGTGAGTGACTGCACGTGAGACAGGGATCCATTGAGAGACGCTGAACTTCACCAACAAAAACTTTAAAGGATTTGCCTCTCACTGACAGAAACAATGCATCTTTGTCGCAGCACATTATGCAGCGTTGACCGGGGTGGTGACTAATATTTACATGAATGATGACCAGTTTAACATCGACGACTGGCCCTCCTGTAGGCTTCATTTTCTCAGTCAAACCAGGTGCAAAAAATGTGAATCAGTGCCAATTCCATTCAGCACGACAAGCGTGATGAGACTGGTCTTGTCTCTGATACACTGTGACATTTCACCGCTGTTTACCACTGAAGTTACTTAAATGAGTGAATGAGTCTCTTCTGATCCTCATGTGTTTTAGTCAGTCAGCTGATATGGCGACAGAGAGGTTGTGACGCTCATATGAGGCCCTGTGTCTGGACTTAAGGCGGGAACTGATGTACTGATTGCATGTAATCCTGGTCCCTCCGCTCTATTTGTTGGATGTTTTGTCTAAAATAGAAGAAGCAGAGAATGTTTTCGAAAATCACACATTATGCCATATTGACTTTTTTTTAAAAAATGTATTCTATTTATAGGTGCAATATGTTAGAGTTGTAGTTTAAAACACTGAAAAGATGATCAGCAGAATGTGAAGAAAATCCCTTTCGACGTTATGTCATAGGGGTATGCATTCTGTTGGAGGGATATCTATTGGAGTTAGCAGCTATCCAGCTAGCCACTTTGTACCTCAAGAGGTGATAGTCAAATCGTGTCAAATTGTAAACATCACCTGGTGCTCTGAGCTCCCGGTACGGGCAGAGTCAGCTGATACGGGCACCAGCTGCACTCTGTACTGAGCTTACTAGCTAACGGCGGCTACAGTTAGCAGCAGTTAGCGGTTACTCTTACATATTGCACCTTTAATTCATAAACTTTCATGCGAACAGAGACAAAGAGAAACACCTTCCCACCCCCCACCTACATACAAGTCCAAACCCAACCAGGATTACACACTAAAACATGTTGTTCACATCTTGGACAAGCAATAAGAACAGGTGGATGTACCCTTTTAATTGTTGAGTATAATTTCCACAAAGAGTTCCAGCCAGCTCAAATATTCTGTGCCATGCAGAACGTGTAACATGCATGAAGTGCAGCGTGTGAAGGTCGGGCTGGTGATGTTTGCCTTCAGTTACGGCATCCTGAACAACATCCTGCTAGGTTGTCATTGAAGTTATGACTTTAACTAAAACTGGTTTTCATTATAATATATTAACATTGAAGGAATTCCAGATTTTTTTACATTATGTAACATCGTGTTTGCCTCGCCAAATACCAAACACGCATGTTTTTTGTTCAAAGAGATGCATATAAATGTCATTTCACGCAGAATGGGATGATTCCGATGAACAACGTTCAGGTGTGTTTGATCACTCTGTGTGTTACTCCATTGTCACTGACTCCGGGCTGATCACGGCAGCAGTTTGTTTCTAAACCAGCAGATGAGCCAAACAGGTGTGTTGTGGAATAAGATGCAGTAATAATTGGTGTGCCTCACTTCGTTTCTCTATGGCAACTGCCCCACTGGAGATTATGGGATACGGCCGCGCCATCCGCACACACCAGCCCGCCCTAAATCCTCTGGGGCCAATTACTCGCTGCTGGTGGCAGGCCGCAAGTCAGAGCACGGCTGTGGCTGCTAGACGGAGCGCGCTGCTCCCTTGGTGATTCTCTGGCTTTGTGAAAAGACATGAGGCTTGTTTCCCATCACGACCAGGCAAAGGCAAAAGTTCAGTTTACAATTCTAAATATTGTAATGTAGAAAAACATGCACAAAAATGATGTATTCTCCACTTTCTTTATCTACTATAAGGTGGTATGGGGGCTTTGGTGCCCCGGCAGCGAGGCAGACAGGGAGCTAATTGGCGAGAGACTTGGTAGAAATCAGTGGTTGAGTGCTGATCAGTGTAATGAGGGGCCTTTAAACATCACACCTGGGCTAAGTCCTCCAATTTCCTCTAAGACAATGTAAATCTCTGTAATTATCCCATAGTCACCTGAGCAGAAGGCCAGAACAAGGAGACAGGTGGATAAAACAACAGAAAGGACGGAACAGACAGATGCTGCATATGGAGTCAATGGGCCGCCAGGTTGGGAAAAGCTACGAGAACGGCTCACATAGATGGCTTTACATTGTTGTCTATGACCATTCAGACACCATGGAAAGATTTAAGAAGTTATTCATTATTCATCAGTGATGAATATGTTATAACGCACAGGATATTGTTCCAGATCAGTTTCACGGGCTGTCTGGTTTACAGTATGAGGTGTCTCTTTACTACAAGACATGCAAAGCAAAGTATCATCATACCGCCCTGTCAAACAAAGGTGTTTGTCATCCATTACATTATACATTTACAAGTTTAAATATTTTAATCTATTTCTGCCCATCGTCATACATTTAACACACTGGCTAAGATTTTTTTTAAGTCTCTGAATATGTGATATGTAATATCTTCAGTGTTTATGTGAGGACCCAAAATACTACTGGGCTGCACAGTTTTATTCCAGATCAATTTAAGACTTTAGATGTTTTTTCCATCATCTCCGATTTGTTTCTGTCATGTGGGTGTTGCATCATGGACTTGTTGTGGGTAGTGTTATTGGGTCTCATCTTGGTTTTCTGGTTGCTGTGACTTGGGCCCAATCCCAATAAACCCCTTACCTCCGCCACCTAGCCCTACACCTCCATTTTGCACTTTTATGTTTAGGGATTGGGTGTCCTGCTTCTTGTTTGGATAGACGGGTAGGGTGAAGTCTTAGGGCTACGTGGATGTTTGCTGATGTCTCGGTAGCTCACTGGCTAGCTCACTAACATACATTGTTATTACTGATTTGTGCATGACAACATTTTGTCCTCTTTCAATGTGGCATCCCCCCTTTTGATGGCATATGACACCTGAATGTTATCAAAGTCCAGCAGTGAAGTTGCAGTTGGTACAGCTCCTCTAATATCAGTGCATGCTTGCTGGGCAACAAGTAACAAAGCGGTGTTCTTCTTTATGTGATGACTTGATTGATAGCATGGAGTTGTGAACGAAGCACCACCATCTGACGCACCTCCATCAGATAAATGGCAAATGGCATTTTGAAAATATCAGTAGTGTCACAGTAATGCAAGAGAAATCATCACAGCTGAAGACGCCGCATTGGAAATGTCAGATCATAACATAAACTCTTCACTCATTTCTGGATTTCAACACCCCTTGTGTCTCTGCTGAAAACAACCCCTACCCCTCATTTTACGAACCTTGTAAATAGGATGAGGCTTTTCTCTTGTTTGTGTTGGTGTGACTTGGATTTGTCTTTGTCTTGTGGGTTTGTGACTCAGACTTTTTGCAACACGTCTTGTTGGTTTTGCAATTTCAGACTTGTCTTGGTCGTATGGTTGTTGTGACTCGACCTTGTCTCTTGCCGCTGCCGTGACTCGGACTTGTCTTGGTCTGACTTTTTTGTTGGTCTTGAGACTAATCTTTGTGGAGTTGTGACTTACACTTGACTCTTCTGGGTGTTGTGACTCAGACCTTTCTCTAATGTCACTTGCACTGTCCTGTGTCATTTCCAGGTGTAGGTGTAATACTTATTTTCCACAGTGCCTTTTGTCATGTAACAATATAGAGTCCGCATTTTAGACATGTAATTCTAAGCATAGATGTAGATAGATGTCACACTGTCATAGTTAATAAGGTAGCCCAGTGGCAGACTCATTAGGTTTGAGGCCAGGGGTGAAAAAATAAAAAGGGCAGCGGGTGTGTGTGGTGCAGCACCAGCGTGATATGTGTTATAGGGAAGACAGGGGACTTCACCATGTTTTGTCCACTGAGAGGACAACTTCGAGGGCACTTTATCATGTTTTATCTACTGAAGGGGAATCTAAGAGCACGAAGCACTTTCACTTTTTGGGGGGTTGCCCATCGTGTCTTCAGCCTCTCCTGCATGATGTCCACTAGTGAGTTAGCCTACAATATACTTTTCACCCGGGAGTTGTAATCACATTTTTTTAGAGTTATAGGGAAGGCAATGTTGGTTTTGTCTTTCTGTAGGTCACCTTCTTTGGTCATAAATATCTGAACAGCGATTGGATGGATTGCCATGAAATTCTTTGCAAACATTTATTTTATAACCTTTATAACCTTTATAGATGTTGTGTTTAGTAATCAATTTACCACAAGCTGACTGACTGACTGCTTTACATCACAACCAACCAATTTTACAAATGGCACCGCAAGGTTTTGACATATTTGAATGTGCTTCCTTCTTTCCGCGTTGCACCTGGTTTCAGTGTATTTTAGTAGCATATGAAAATCAGCTCACACAGGCTTGTTACACACTATACAGAACATTCATAAGACTCACTGATAGGTGCATATCAAAATACTGGGTGACGATGTTACATGTTTTGATGTGTCTGACAGTCATGCCTTCACACACAGACACAGTGTGCTCAGAGATCCAGTTAAATGATTAAGTCGTAGGTGGTGGATATGTTTTATGGGCCAACACCACTCACTCTCATGACTTAGAGTGTCCTCCAAGGTCACCTCTTGTGTGCGTTGAGATTTTCAGTTGGCTGAGCACCACAAAAAACGACATCATGACTTCAGTTAAAGGCCTGAGGGAAGACACACATCAAGCTTTGGTGGTCACCTTGGATACTGAATGCAGTAAGTGAGGGGCTACATGGAAATGTTCGACAACAGCACATGGTGAGAGATAAAACAAACATGAGTCATTGTTTTCCTTTGCTCCATTGACAAGCTGTGGCATGGGTCCAGACCGTGATCCACACGTCTGCTGTCAGGTTACTGTAAAGGCAAACGCATGCATATAAAACCCTGCCGCGGAGTCTCTTGTTAACTTGTGAGCATGGTGCGCCCCATCTCATCTTTTAATCCTCAGGTTATCTGGGACTGAAGATCCATCTAGTACACAGACCCAGTCAGGATTACAGTGTATCAGTGATGACATAAAACCAAGAACTGAAGCTGTGGGAGGTGAGTCAGGGATAAGTGCATCATAAATCACAGGCCAAATTACAAAACTGGCAGATTATAAGTATCCCTCAAAGAAAAAAGGAATGTATCTGTGTCTGTTTTTGTCTGCCAGAAGACATGGAACAAAGGGAAATCTATGTGTGCATCATTGTGCAAAATTGAATTAGTACCCCCAACAAACAGGAGCAGCTTTTCACCACAGTAAATGCTAACTGCTGCCAACTGTATTCTGTTTATACTAAGCTCCCAGGAGGAGCGCCCGGCTTGGAGCCTGTTTTAATAGTGGCCAAACTGTGTAATTACATCGTCTCGTGATGCGCTGTTGCCCAAAAAGACTTTTTGTCATAAGCTGACATTGTGAAAGAAGTGTCTGTAAAACAGTGTCCAATTTTATTTTAGCTACACACCCTGCAAAATTAATCACTATCAGAGCCTGAACCATTTGGTTCAATACAATTTAGAAAGTCTAGAAAAGCTGCAAGATTACATTTTTTATTCCCATCCAAGTTAGCTGAGCGCTAAACCGGAAGTTAGCCAGCTCGGTCAGCTGAAATCTAGTGCGCACGGTCTGGGCTACACAGTATGGAAGCACTGAGCAGCTTTCATAGGAAAGAATGGGGCTCTGTCTCCAACACCATATCCAGGGTTCATATGTCCATGGTTTATACATTCATGACTGTAGCTTTTGTTAGCTTGTTAGCTAAGTTAGCTGTGCAGCTAGCCGAACTACTGGGGGAGTGTTGGTGATTACACTGCTAGCACAGGAGCTTTGGACTGCTGGGAGAAAAGGGCTAGCTGGCTAGTATGCTAACTTCAGCTTAATTTAAGCTTAATTTAACTTCACTTATAAATGCAACACAATACATATTTTTTTTTATTTCTTTGACTCAACATCAAACTTTTACTGTCATGACTTCACTTTCTGTTGATAATTTTTGGAAGTTTTAAACTTCAATGTTTACATATCGTACCTTTACAAACGAAATACAATAAAAGAAGACATTCATGAAGTGATCCAGAAACCAGATGCTGAGTTTATAGTTTATATAGAAGTGGAGGACAATTGTGTCATCAAAGTTGTTATGACTCACTTATATTTTACAACACTTTCAAGGGATCTAAAACATTAAATAAAACTGTTTTATTCCCTTTTATGACACCTCACTGGCTCTGTAAATTTACTTGGTTGTTGATTCTTTCAAATGCCTTCAAGCTGGGGAGTCTCAGTATGTGTATGCAAGCAGATGTATTTCCTTCTGGGTGTTTCGTAGTCTGAGGCTGTTGGGTCAAGCGCCTCTGATAGATGTCCTCACATCCTGCCTTGCGTGACCAGGCGAGCCAGATAGCCATCGGTACCCAAATAAGTTCAGGTCAGGCCCCTGTGCTTCACTCCGAACCTCATTTGGTATGCAAATGAAAAGGCAACACAAAGCAAACCTTTCAGAGCGCAGCAATTTACAAACTGCTTCCTTTGAAGAGCAGGAGCTTCACTCAGGGTCTGCAAAAAAACCCATTACAGGTTGCATTTTATGCTCAAACACAGACTTTCTGTCACGGTGAACAGGTCTCAGTCTGGTGGGTGGGGAGAGTAAACTATGGCTTCTACAGATCATTAATCTTAAGTATAAGTAAGTAATAATCATCAATCAATAATCAAGTAATAAGCATTTTCTTCAACTGTAGGCTTAAATATAACACAGGAAAGATTTTCAGCTTGTTTTAATTTTTAGATTTTTTGGGAAACAAGTGATGCAGACCTGTGAGGAGAGATAACCAAGCAGCCTGAATCAGCTCACTATCCTCAGTGCAGAGGGAACTGAGGCTGAACATAGAGCTTTATTCTAATAACGATCTTAGAACTTAAAGGTAAAACTGTTCAACTGGGGTTTAATGCGTGATTTTTCTGCAGTTTGGGTCAGTATTTCACAGAGGCCCCTTTGCTTTACAGCTTATAGATTCAAACAATCGCCTTCTTCCATCTTTGCCATCGTAGTTCTTCAGCAACCTGCGCCACGCCCCTGCTGAAACAGGATACGGTTCTGGCATTGTGCTCATTGTTGAGAGACTAATCCCGACAATTACACCTCGAGACCGAAAGTGGCTGCCTCGCCCAGCATCCAGCCAAACCCCATCCAGGCTTTCTTTAGGCCCCCCTGTTTGCCCTTGGGGGCCGAAAGCCCCTCTGACCCCCTTGTCACTGCTCGCCCCCCCTCATCTCCAACTACTCAAACTGGCCTCAAACTGCTGGTGTGTCTTTCTCAAGTTTTACTCAGCTGCACTTTGTTCACCTGCTGCTCTCGCTGTAACCCAGCCGGGTTATTGTGAGGACAAAAAGAGGTGTGTGGACACAAAGAGGGAAGGCATGAGGAGCAAAGGGCAGGTATTTCAGGTTGAGGCGGGCTTATACAGCACAGAAGTAGGCAAAGGTTTATGCAAGTGATAATACCTCTCAGATACATATTTTTGAACGCTTGTGTCGGCCTCATGATACATTTTTCTCTGCTTTGGACAGGATGGGTGTGTTTGGCAGTTGAGGATGATGGTGGTTTATCTGTTGTCTGTGTTGTAATAGGAACAGAAGAGGTCGTTCCCACAGAAGCCTGAGCTGACATCATAAAAAAC
>OMLP01015901.1:0-19891 GCA_900302685.1 Spondyliosoma cantharus
GCTGTTGTGGCGAGAGAGGGAAACAAATTTGGGTGACAAAACACGGAGGAGGTTTGAAGAAAAGCAGACAGTTGGTGTTAAAAAAGAAAGTAGCAGTCATAGGGGCAACCTGTAGTGCAAGTAATATGCAACCATGCCGGTAAATTATAAGAGCAGTAATCGCTCAATTCGGACTAATCACTCACAAATTGATTGACAGGCCTTTCAACACAGCTGAGTTTCTACACAGTGTTTTTATGGTGGAGGCGGGTCACCTCGTCTGAAATAAAGACCACATCACCAACTTCATAAAAATTTCATATACTTTTTGTGAAATAATGCATAAACCTTCAGGGATAAAGAGCAGAGACACTGGGTCACCCCATTTGTACCTGGTGTTACGGGTCCCGTATTGTATAAAAGTGAGATTTCCATGTCATTTCTGATTATAAAGCAGAGCTAGGTGCTGCATAATACTGTTAAAGTTTCAAAATGCTCGATCCACAGACAGCACGTATTGTGTATTTGCAAACTGTACCTTCAAGACGTCTGTAAGATTGTAATGTCGCAACTATACAGTCACCACTCACAGCAATGTCCCAAATACAGCTGTGGTTGCAAAAACATTGCTGATGCAGAAACACGCAGATAATGCAAGGTGTGAATGCATCATAATCGGATTGTGATCAGATCAGCCTGACCACGTCTAGAGGTAGTCTAGAAATAATGATTTAGTTTAAGAAATAACTGTATGGGCGACGGTGTGCATTGTACTCATCCGTGCAGCTGATCTGCTATTAACAAAGCGCGTCATTTAGGCCCCATCTCGTCACAGAATAGCCACAAGCCACAAAAGGCTGGGCGATATAAAATCTTCTCAGAAGCACTTCATAAATGCTAGGACAATGGATGCTGTATGACAATATGTTTGAATTCAAAAAAAGGAATAACTCAATGCTTTTCATTGGGCGTTTCGCGAAGTTTCCAAAAGTTTGTTCAGCGAGTCAGTGGCTGATTTGCCATCACCTCAAATTACTCACACAGGTTTTGCAATGTAGACAAACCAGCCCTAGATTCCCTTTAAAAACAGTTTTATTGAGTTAAGGGAAACTTTGGTGGACGGCATACCACTAAGACTGCTGAACAACAGCTGAATGGATTTTATTAATGTTTTCTGATGTTGTTAAAGTTCTGTTTACACCAGTTGTGTTTTATACACACAGCGGTAAAACAAGTCTGTATTCTCAATTATGAGCAGCTTGCATAAAAAAAAAAATACAGACATCTGTGTTCAAACTCTTTGATTAAATCTGCGACTGTAATCAAACTTCATGAGGTCACAAACTATTTACACGCTGCCTCCGACATTCTAACAAGGGAGGCAGTGTTGTGGGATTTAACTTTAGTCAATTTGTTGTGGTCGGGGGAGGGGAGTCGGATTTATTTGTTTTACAAAAGGAATGCAGGTCAGGGTCATACGAGAGGGCTTTTACCACCTTGCTGGTGATGGAAAATCAATAAATAAACAGATCCCAAGAGCTCAACAGCTCCCTTTAGTCTTTTTCCTTCCCTCCCTCCTTTTCTTCCCTCCTTTTCCTCTTCACTTTCTCGCACTCACTTCCCACTTTTAGCTCTTTACGTGTTGTTGTTACACATTATGCACGAAGCCTTATCATCAATAACCAAGGTCATGAAACAGCTCCACGTGCTCTCTGTTCTTCGAAGAGGATTGTCAGCTCGAGTGTATGGCCCCACCTGCTGGCTGCAGCACACACCGACAGCACTGACATTAGCACCCCCTCACTCTGAATTCAATTAGCTAAATGGCAGACTGAATTAGGTTAAATGCAGAGTGAGCCTGCCGAAATGAGCATAACTGTTGAAGACTAGGGGCTAATAATCGGCCACAATTACCTCTGAGCGCTCACAATAAAAAAATCTAATTCAATAATGTGGGAGGGAGACGAGCAAATTCAATCTGAGATGCTCGCAGAGGCCCAAAAACTGTAACTCATATCTGCTGGCATCTCAGGTATTACACGTGTGTCACGGACAGAAAGAGACACAGTGATGAGATGGTAAAAATTCTAGATTATTATGGCAGTAAGAGGCTGAAAAGTGCACATTAAAGGGACAGTTCACCCTAAAATAATGATGATGAGACATTTTTCCTCTTACATGTCAGACTATGTGTCCATCTCGATTGTTTTGGTGTTAGTTTTGGAGGGGTCGCTGTCGAGATGTCTGCCCTCTCTAGAATATAATTAAGCGGGTTGGCACTCGGGCTTGTTGAGCTCAAAGCGCCAGAGGAAATACATTTGGATAACTCAGCAGCAATAGAACACATTCACACGGCGTCCATTTTTCTCTGACATCACAGTCATGAAGGGAGGTTCGATCATCTTAATGCTGTCTTCCAGGTTTAAAGTCGTATAAATGTAGAAAATCGAGCAAGCTGTCGTCATTTCACTGCTTCTGGGTTGATCAGCAACCGAGAAGAGAATGTATAATGAAAATCCAGAATAAAATAATCTTAACATTAATAATCCAAAGACCATGTTGTGAGCAGTTTCATGTAGGAACTACTTTCTTTCTTACCGAGCCACACCCTCCAACCATATCACTGCAGAGAAGGAAGCGTGCATCTGCGAATGAATAGAAGGCTCGTGCCCATGACAGTGCGTCCTGCTCAGCTGAGATGTCTCGCTAGCTAGTTTTGTTAATTAGCCTCTTGACCGTGAGCAGATACATGATTCCTTTTGCACTCTGGTACAGAAAGAAAACAATTCCTACATGAAACTGCTCACGACAAGGCCTGTGGATTATCTCCAGTGACCGTGTTAAGATTTCTGGAAGGGAGTTTTTCAATTGTATTTATTGGGGGGTTAAAATTTAGTCCCGTTTTAATCAAGAGAGGCCAGACATCTTTACAGCTGACATCTCCAAAACTTGGAATATTCACACCAAAACAATCTAGATGGATAAACTGCACTGCAGGTATGAGGTGAAATGTGTGGTTTTTGATTTTTGTAGCGAATGGCCGCTTTAGTCCATCCAATCGTGCCACACATTCGCATTGACACAGACACAGTAGAAGAGGACAGGACGAGGACGCACAGACATGCACACTTACCTGGACGTATTCCGCCTGGCTCTGCACCGGCTCCATGTGGCTGAAGAAACAGGAAGCAAAAGGAGATGAAACGGGCGAGAATGTTAGATGTCTGAGCAGGAAAAAAGCCTGTAACCCTCTACACACACTCATGGACTTTTCTATTTGATCTGGTCTTGTAACAGGTGCAGTGCATGTTACCACAGACAAGAGGCATGCCTGTATTCCCATGACCTCTCCAGTGACTAACATGCTGTTTCAGTTGGGCTTCGTGAAAAAAAACAGAGAGGAAACAAGCCCCAAGTGAGAAACATCAAGATTGGTGAATATGGAGCTGGCCTCTCAAACCTCTCGGGCACCATAACTCACACTTTAATGCTCGTGATGGATCCGGATCAAGTGTCAGGGACCCCGCTGTGCTGAAGTCTTGGGAGCCGCGTTGCGGGTTCTTGCCGCGCAGATTTGTGATACAGAGCGAGCACGAGCTAAAGGGGCAATTACACCCCAAGACAAGCTTCAAGATCAATCGGCGCAGCTCCCAATTGCGTGATGGGTCTCGTAGGGCCCAGAGCGAAGCCATGTTGCACATGACCATGGAGAGGCCAGATCAAAGGGGCCCATCATGGCAGCAGGCTCGGGAATGTTAATAGGTCCCATGGCAGAGGAGCTCTACATTCCCCTCCCGAGCTGCTCCTGTGCTTAAGCCTTTTGAAAAAAAAAAAAAAAAGCAGCTGAACAAATGTGGATTATGCCTTCTGTTTATGCTCTGACGTTTCATAAAATTGTTAAAATTGTTTTTTATTCTCGCAAGTCAGCTTTGTATTAATAATAATAATAACACATATTCTATAGTGCCAAAACAACTGCTCGACATGATCGTATGCAAACTCCACTGCAGCTGTTTTAAAACTGCAGTAAGCCGATCTTTTTTTCAATTATTAAATAACCGACAAAAACATGCAAGTTTTTTTAATTTGTTGCAACTGACTATAAGCAGCACAGTAAACTACTACAGGGGCTGTATGGAACACTTACACATTATATTTGACTTTATGTCATACTGAAACTCTGATTTTATTATAACTCTGCTGCTGCACGCCTACACTTGTCTGCTATGCTCAAGCAGCCCAAAATGGAAGGAAGATGTGCAGACATGCTATCTGTGCTTAGATGATTACCGATTTACCTGTTGGCTGACAGTGGCGTGTCACAGACATAGCTGTACCGGCGTATATGTTGTCCAATACGTACTGATATAAAAACCTCTTTCAAACAACAAGATGCAAAAGAAAAATGTTTGGGGCCCTTTATAGTTATTAAATGCCCAGAAATGTTCACTGTTTCAGCGCACTGGTCTCATTCAGGACAACAAAGTCTGTTGTTGAACTGTAAATTCTCCTGCCTCTGGTACACATCTTTGTCACAAGTGTCTGATAACCACATTTAAGGGATCACTGCAAAGAAAATGTGTTGATAACCACTGATATATCAATATTATCTTTCACTCCTTAATATCGGTCGGGCTCCGGTAATGAAAAGCATCAAATCTACACATTTGAAATGCTGAAACTAAGAAATGTTTCATGTAGTTCTGAGGAATCACAAGATTAAGATTCTTCATTGACTGACTTTTTTTTTTTTTTTTAGGGCAAAACAAACTAACTAAACACACTCTGTTTATTTTCATGACTAATAAACTGAATAAACAGACTGACCATGGAGGACAACACAATGTCAGACTGTTTTACTTTGTTTATATGTGGTGGACCCTGCCACATTTCTAGCTTCAAACAGTGTTCTGGGGATCTTATTTTCCTCTGAGGACAGCCTGTTTATTCAGTCATGGAAAAAGTAAATATTTCTCAGTTTGTATTATTACCTCATTAATATTGTAAATATTTCAGTTTGGAATTTCTTCTCAAAAACTACACAGCGCCCCTTTAACACATTAACTGACTAATAGTTTCAGCTCTAGTTAAACATGAGTTAACACAGAGGGCATCATTTTACGAATTAGTGTCCAACAAGGGAGCTGACGAGCTTCGCTCCATGTGGCATCATGAGGCAAAAGACCAAACCCCGTAATCACACCAGCTGAGCTGACACACACACACCGTGACACTATGTAATTTCAGAGCCAGAACTTACCAGCCACCAAAGGCTCCACCAACACAGCCTGAGAATGAGGACTGAAATTGGATTTTTTCCAGAAAAGCAGGCAGACCCAGGCAGAGAAGTGAGGGCCTGCAGTGTGGACGGCGTGAGGAGAAGAGAGAAGGATGGACGGTGTGGATGTGTGGAGCTGTGATTTAAGGCACAGAGCTGTTTGATGTGCCCACACTGAACCTCACCGCACCGTACAGCTGGATTTCCCACGGTCCCCGGCCTGAACTAATGGGCTGATGCTGCGCGCCTGTGCACACGCATGCACGTACACACGCGGAGCAAATTCCACTGTAACATGATAGGCGCGCGCTGCTGTCATGCAAAGGATACTAGAGGCAGAGACCTTGGCATGTCATGGGAAAGCGGCGAGGAGGAGGAGGAGAGGAGCACCTACACTTCTTCTCCCCTCGAACTCTTCGACAAACTTCTGACTTTGCGGTTGAAGCATCCCCTTCGTTATGAAACGCACACAATGAGCGCACAGAAAGCGGATCTGTGTCGGGCTCCCGCGTGTCAGAGAAACGGATCGATGCAAAAATAAGAAAAACATCACAACAGCAGCGCGATAGCTCTCCAGCAGCAGCTGATCAATAGCAGGGATCGATGTTACCTGCAGCCTTTAACAAGTGAAGTGTGATCCCTCTAAACTTCCCTGAGAGCTCTGCGGCCCTCTGGTTTACACCCAGAGCATGGCCGCATTCATCTGTTATGAGGTTCCCAGGGGCAAGGATGTGCAGCTGAGTCCCCATTAACCCACCTTTCATTTTTATTGAATCATGGAAGACAGCCGTCGGCATCTTTACTTCAGTGCGGGATCTCAGTACTTCTTTCAAGTACTGAGATAAACAGTGCGGGATCTCAGTACTTCTTTCAAGTACTGAGATCCCGCACTGAAGTAAAGATGCCGATACAACTATGAATTAAAAGTGTGAAAATCTACTAAGTCCTTAAAATTAATTAACATTTCTGCAGAAAAAAATGCTCTTTCTGGTGCATTCATGTTCAAGCAGCCTTTCGCAAATGTAGCTGGTCGAGGTGGAGCTAGTTTTAATAACTTTAGGTAGCCTAGAGTTCAGTAATTCAATAATTCTTCTAAGACTAGGGTACCACTTCCGACAGAGTCAGAGGACAAATCTAAAAGGTAAATCTAAATCCCTTTTGTCAAAATAAACCTCTATATAAAGTTATAAAGCAACAAACAGAGGGGAAATTTCCCATTAGTGGAAATGTCAACAACTTAGAGAAATGTGACGAGTGGCCCAAACTACACACAAGCTAAAAAAGTTTGAAATAACTCATTTAATCTTCATCAGCCTTGGACTGGGGGAACCAGCCAGTGTTTCGGGGGGTTTGCAGCGTAGCGGGGACTTGTAATGTAAGAATCAAATGCAAGGCAATATTTTGGTTAATCTCTAAAAACAGATATACAGTATATACTTAGACAAATACATTTCTAAAAAGGTTAAATCGTCATCATATAATAGCTGATGGCTTCTAGGACTACATTAAAACCAGTGTGTTCTGCCTCTTTCCACCTCTGTTGACTTATTACCTTCACCCAACCTCTGCCCGTTTAAACATGATTGGTCGATACCACACAGGCTACAAATGGACTGCAAATGGAAACGCTTCCAATGCCAAAATCTTTCCCCTTGGCTACAGATTCTGCATTCAAATACAAATGTTTTCTAATAGGGACTAAATCTTCAACAGCGTATTGCATTTTATAAACTGATTATATGTTTTTTAAAAGGGGTCTGTGGTAGGTTTTGGAAGTCGGTCGTTAGTTTAGGTTAACAGACTCCATTTCTAAAATAACAGTAGCTATTTTTGTTCTCTGTTAGCAAAGAGGAGTCACCACTAACCCAATCTTGGCACAGACTCTACTTGTTTAGGATCCAATCGCATCAAATCCTCATTGTTTAAGTATGGAGGGGAAAATCATTGTGCAGATACCAACTATTTAAAACACACAGCCTGCAATCATGAGTTCATAGATTTCATTCAAGCTTAGAGTGTTTCTGAGTGACCTTCACATAGTTTGATTTAAACTTTCTGCTTTAAACTTTCTGCATTTTAAACTAAATTTCTGTGTATACCAATACGATCTGGGACAGCCCCCCCCAGTCAGTAATATTTCCTACTTCAAAAAGACAGAAGGAGTGAAAGTGAACTGTTCACATTGAATACAATTTATGAAAAATAAATAATTACCAGTAAATGTTGTCAGAGCTTTGCTTTCCTCTGACTGCTCCTGCTGTCAGATCTCTGCTCTCAGCCTCCCCCTTTGGTTCTGACACAGGTCCGGACTCTATCCCATCACACTCTATCCCATCACACTCTATCCCATCATCCTCATGAGTCTTATTGATCTTCTGGCTGAGTGGAGTTGATGAAGTCTCTTCAGGTTTCAAGCCTGCGCTTGCCTGAGCGACACTCTGCTCGTCACGACTCTCTGGTTGCAGTGCAGAACTTGAGCCACCAGATGGCGACACATCTTCACAGGCAGCTGTGGGTCCTGAGACGGGGTTTTGAGTGCTTGTAGCATTTGTCTCAGGTGTAGGCACAGGCTGGGTCTTGGGATCAGGGGCAGAGTCTTGGCCGAGCCCAGTGTCAGCTTTGACTTCATCCTTAGACACTTTGGATGACACAAGTGTGACCCTCAGGGGCACAGGGTCTCGGTTCCCTGCAGGTCGCTGACTTTGACTTCTGCTGATGCTGCTTTTGTCTTTACTCTTCTTGCTGCAGGAGCCTCCTACAGAAGAGGATGAAAAAGCAGAAAAGGACATGGTGCAGCAGATAAAAACACCCACACATTCCACTTTCTACCATGCCAAAGTGTCAAAAGTGCATCAACTAATTTCTGACGCTTTACCTTTATTACCCTTGTCTCTCCGCTTCATCAGCAGCCGTGGCAGCGTACCCATGTGCGTATAGCTCTCACTGGAGCGGACATAGCTGGCGGTGCGAGGGCGCATGGCGCCCATGTCGTCCACCGTTGCCTCAACAACTGGAGCCAGGGCAGCCCCGGTGCCGCCGTCAGCGCCATCTCCTGCTCCAGACTTGGAAGGAGAGGACTTGGAGTCTGATTTCTCAGTAGAGCGGCGAAAAGAGAGGTTGGTGAGGCTTCCAAACCACTTGAAACCTTGAGAGGTGAACAGAAAGAAGTAGAAAGGCTAGTTATGTGGCAGGAAATCTATAATGTTGATTCATGTGGTTGGAGGTCAGTCTGTCTTGCATGTCTCTTTTGTTAGGGTTTCTGTACTCACTGTGCCTCCTCATCCTCATGCCAAAGCTCATTTGGATTTTTAAAACTCTAACTATAATTCATGAGCATGGAGTACAGTTTGTTTGTCAAAACTTTTTTTATCAAAAGTTTTTTTTTTTCAGCAGTTGGCAAATACTAAAAAGCTAAAAAGATTCAGTATAGGATTGCTAATATTGCTCTGTGTCTGCTAGATGTGTAAAACAGGCAATTGTTTGCTAAGAACTCCATCATAGCAACTTTATAAGCTACGTTTATGTGTCAGATGTTGTGATCCCAGCTTGCTCTGCTGCCCCATGTGGCAGAAAGTAAAAAATGCAGCTTTAATAAACAAGTTCCCCTCTCTCTGCCCAGCTGTAACAGCAGAAATCCCCTTTGCAGAGCAACTATGTGCATATGAATGTGCATGTGTGTCTATGTGAGTGTGTAGGTCCTGCTTGGTAGTCTCTTCAACAGAACATTTTCTTTACATTATTTATATCAAATAGTGCAGATGTTTTTAAAATGGGAGGCTCTGTTGATGAAAGTGTAAAAAAATGTATCACGTAGAAGAGCCTGAATGTGTGTGATTTTGTTAAAAAGATAGTTCACAGGTAGTTATATTTTACTGTTTTTCCCACTTTTTTTGTTGTACAGGTCATTTCAGATTCAAGTTGATATTTGCACATCACAATGATAAAAATGCTGCAAAACTGGCATCTGACACTCAGCAGCGGTTCACCAAACTGTGCCCACACCGGCTGACTCAACGTGCAAACATGAGTGGCAGCTGGTCTAAACACACAAACACAGACACGCGCTACTCACTCAGTTTCCGTAAGCTCATGCTGTGGCTGCCGTGTGCGCGAAAAAGATCAGCTGCAGGTGGGTGACGGATGGATCATCTGAGAGGGGATGCAGCCGAACAGAGAAGGGGCACCCGGTAGGGAGGATCACTTCTCGTTGAAGAGGAGAAACCACAGTTCCTCTCTGTGGGTGAGACACTGCACACAACTTTGCATGTGTGAGGTAGAGATGAGCAGCAGCGACAGGGGCAGGGCGGGCCATGGCACTTCCTGTGTAAAACCGAGGGGACCAATGGTAAGAGGAAATGAAAAGATGTGATGCGATGACAGGGGTAAAAATATGAATATGAAACACGAGGGTGTTGATGAGAGGGAACAAAAACTGATAAACAGAGGCGCAGACTGGTGACTTTGTCCCACTGACACACAAAGCAGGTTATAAACTCATCCAGAGCTAATGATAACTATGACCTTTGATGTCATTTATTATTTCCTTCCAGCCAGGAGTCCTTTAATCTTCCCGATGCTGCTTGTATACATAGTTAATGTTTGATTCTGTCTCTCATAATGTTGCTGCACACTGAGGCATTATGAGGTGGTACCTACACTTTACTCAACTTTACTAAGAATTGAATTGAATTAATGTGGAAGTATAATTATGTGGAGAGTGCGGCATGTTGCTGTGTGTTAGCATGTCTCTGTTCACTGCAAGTCATCTTGCAGAGCACCCAGAATTTCTGTGAATGTGGGTGAGAGTTACGCCGGATCTCTACCCTGCCTAAAGGCTATGTTCATTTTTCTTGTTCTTTTACTTCAGGCAGCACTGATGTGTATGTTATTTTCTGTTTCCACAGGATGTAGGTATTGCAATCACAGCTATCCACGTGCTGGTGCATCATTTGGCATAATTAAAGGGTAACTCCACCAATTTCACACATTAAAGTGTGTTTGCAGGTCTTGGGTAGCAATACTGCACATCTGAAACATAATAAAACCTTTTGTGAGTTCAGAGGAAGCCGCATGTAATCTGATAAATTGCCTCCAATGATGTCATTCAGTGGCATTCAGAGTTGCGTTATGGGTAATGTAGCCGGCAGGTGTTGAAAAGCAGTCCACAGTTTGGAAAACAAATGATCAAAATCAATACGCCAGAGATATCAACTTTACTTTCCACACATTCTTCTTCCTTTTCAAAAGCAACCTAGCCACTGAGTGACATCACTGGAGGCAATTTATAAAATTAAACACAACTTCACCCAGACACACAGGCTACTTTTTTCCACATATGCAGAAGTACTCCCCAAGACCTGTAAACACACTTCACTGTGTGAAACTGGTGGACTTTAAGTTAAAGTTCAAATTCAGCATTAATTATGTTATATTAGACTCATAATTACTTCACAAAGGTCAACATAAATCTGTGGCATCTGACAATCATCCATCTTCTAATGAAAGCCCCCTGACGAACACATCATTACATTCTAGCAGAGAAGTTTTCAAAGATACCAAATATTTCAAGTTGAATTTTAGGGCTATGGCTTAAGGAAAAAGACTCCCGCACACTGTCCACTTGACTTGCAATTAAGTTTAATGACAACAACGTTTTGGTACTTAGACCTTCATCAGGTTAATTTACAGGGCAATGGGGAAAGCTGTCTTTATAGGCTTGTGTATTCGCATGACACAATCAGTCCACATCACAGACGTACATCCCTCAAAATATGTATATGCCTTTAAAATGTTGCATAAGACATCGAGAATATTTCAATACAACTGAAGAGAGCAGTTATGAACAGAGTATTTCACTCACTGTGATCACCATATAACGACAGCGAAGAAGCTGAAACAAACTGATGCAGAATGTGTGACTGTAACTAGTGAAAAGTATGCAACAAGTTGATCTCCAGTGTCAGAGCAGAACACTGGTGAATAATGGCAATTAAAGGCAGAATGGTTTGACCTCAGAACTAAAACCGTTATTTAACCTTTGACCATAAATTGTAAATTGTTCCATTTGCAGTATGTATGATTTTATTTCAGTTATTTATTATTTTCTATCATTTCAGCATTATGAAGAAACACAAATGGAAAATGAAGTACAGAATTTTATTTTCTCTGTTTTAGTTTGACATTTCATATACATAGGTGGACATTTCTTTGTTTTAAAGGTGGTTTGTTCTTTTTTTAAATTTCAGGTCAGTTAAGATGATGCTGCAGTGACAGACAGATGAGTACAGTTAGTGCAGTATAGTCTATGGTAGCTATACAATATTTGACTCATTTCATGAGACTTATGTCTTGGGTTTTCACTTCCTGTTGACATTTGGGCTTGCGGCTTCTGCAAAGACGTCTTTCGTCTTCCTGTGCCACACCAGTACAAGAAACTGCGAAGGTAGAGAATAGATGACAAGGCAACATTTATTAAAGACAATATCAGCTGCTAAAGCCAGAGACACAATTACCATTTTAACATGTTTATCATCCTGCAACCTCAAAGAGCAGCTGTTCCTTTTTATAGGCTATAGCTGTAGACTCAGTGTAAAGTGTCTCTGACTGTGGTCAGTTTAGACAGTAACACAAACAGATACTCCCTTATCTTCTTGTAATCATCCTCTGGATGGCACCAAAGGTCCCTGAAAGAAATTAGAACTACAGCCACACCTTCTTCCTTCAAACTCTTTCATATTTACTTTACCACAGATTAGTTGTAGATACATGCATATTGTTCTTGAGTATTATCAATTTGTGTCATTATGACTTGTGGTTTCATAATGATTCTTGAAGAGGACTTTGAATAATTTCCTAAAGGTTCATGTGATCCCATGCCACATCCCATGTAGTTCTTTTTTGTACATTAGAAATTATGTTTTCGTGTTTATGTTCTGAGAATTATTTGCTGGCTGGACCCTCAGGATAATGCCATGTGCCCGTCAGGACATGGTCCTCTTAGCAAATTACGTCCAGTGGAAGCACCAAGTCCTTCTGGTGGAGCCTGCAGACTGAATCAACTGTAAGCTACCAGACTGGAGCTAGATGGAGTCAAGTGACAAATATGATATTGTGTGGTACACAAACACACACATGAGCAAACGCACACCCTGAAGTAATGTTTCTTGTTTGTTTTTTTCCCACAGATGCAATTCACTAGGCTAAATGACTGCATGTGTGTGTGCTGCACATGTGTTAGCGGCTTTAATTTCACCTTGATGAAAAACAAGCCTTCAATAATTCAGCTCTCTGCCTCCGCATACAATGACAAATATCATTCACTTTGACCGAAGGCCACACTGATACACACCACTCTGTAAAAGAGAGATGGGGGGAACTAGCATGCAGAAAGTTGTGATATATTTACCATGAAGACATGGCACTTTTGAACATAAAATCTTCTTCTTGTTGGGTTTTGTTTTTACTAATGCATGACTAATGGATCACTTCTTCTCTCAGATAGGGCAAGATTGAACTGAAAAAAAAACTTCAGTCATAACATTGATCAAAATTATAGTTACTGTGCTTTGGCTCTATAGCAGGCATGAGGGGAAGTAATTATTAATTATTATGTCATTCATTATGTGTTTTTTTATTGTCAGATATAGAAATGACAAAAGCTTTCCTCTTAAAGATTTCAATATATTTCGGAAACCCTACAATATAACCAAGACTTATGGTTTAATGATGTTTCTTTCTTCCTTGCATCGATTTTTTCTCAAAAGATGTGAGCATTATCTGAGTGGGAGCTGATATTGTAGTCGCGGGCTGCTACAGTTTATGTGGAAAACCTTTCGTATTATCTCAAATGCCGTAATTTAGTGTGGCACCTAAACCCCACTTGAATGAGCTACCCTGAGCTGTTACTCCTTCATTGTAAATCATAAACTCATCCGCTGTCTGCAGTGTCTCATGCTACAATAAGTTTACAAGATCATCTATCCTGATGTTACCGCAAGAGCAACTGAATTAGTATCTACAGTCTTTATGAGAATGTTTCTGGTACCTCAGTGTGATCCTGCTGTCAGTTTTCCAGAGGAGAAAACAACAAGTCCAGCAGTCAAAATATAATTTAAAACTTCAGCACATCTAATGGCATTTCTTTAATTTTTCTTATTTTTTAATTATACATACTTATTATACACCTGAATGTCTGCATTTGGGATTATATCATTATTTATTAGATCATTAGTGATATATATATATATGTTTTTAACATTGTATCTAGTTGAGGTTTATTTGATTACTTTACAGGTGCAATACGTAAGATTTGGCCACCTCTCGAACTCCAAATAAGCCACCAGAGTGAGCACTAACTGCTGCTGAATCATGCCATTAGCTTAGTTACGCAGTTACGTGGAGCTAGTGGTCAGAACCAGGTACTCAGAGTGGTATTATAAAAAAGAGTACACAAGAGTTAGCTGGTTAGCATGCTAACTTCTGCAGATATCTCCACAACACAATACACCAACGTATATGAAACATCACCAGAACTCCTATTTATTTGCAGTCTGTTGATAATTCTAGTTAATTCTTAAGTGGTTTGAATATAAATAACTGCATATTGCACCTTTGAATACTACTGAGTTGTTAAATTATAAAAATGGTTAGAATAAATTAACTTAAGTACTGTAATCATGATCGTTAGCTGTTAAATAAATGATGAATGAAAACACAAATGTAAAATGTAACAAAATTGCAGAGAAAAGGGTTGTGTGACCTTCCACACAATGAAAAGCACAGCTGCTATTTAAATGAACACTATTTTGAATGTGCCCATGTTGTCCGCAGAGACTGAAGGATCATTGGTAGGATGCAGCAAGCAATAGAGATTTTGTTCTTTTTCCCTCCGCCAAGGACAAAATCTCCCCAACATTTTATCTTTTTTTATAATAAGCTCTTTGTTTGCATTCTGTGTGCATAACCTTGTCTCTGTGTCTCCCTCTTCCTTTGTGTCATGGCATCTGCTCTCCTTTCAAAGCGTCCCAGCTGTCAGTTATTATTGTATACTGTCCAATAAAACAGAAATGCTGCAAAACAGCAGCAACGATCGGCAAATGAAGCGAAGGCAGGAAAAGGTCAAGACCGCAGTGTTTCAGATTGTGTTGTCATCGGGTTTTGTCACTTTATATTGATGTGGCCTCAGCAAGAGCGGTGAATTATTGATGTCCTGTTTGTCATCACGGTGAAATTAATGCAGCACGTGCACACACACACACACACACACACACACACACATACAAACACATTCATCCTGGTATACACAAATACATCCTTTGCTTACATGTGAGGACCTTGACTTGATGACACACTCTGAGGACCCTTTGCTCTCCTGTATCCAAAAATAGAAAAAAATGAGTCTACATTAAGTTTGGTATGACATGTTTGAACATGGCAGCATTTTGTTAACAAGTGACGTTTATTATCTATTCTTCAACAAGAGTTTTGAATTATTTCAAACAACAGCCTGACAGTGATTGATTTGCTGCTTGGAGCATATAAAGGGAGAATTCTAAAGTCATTTTTAAACATTGCTAGGGATTCCAGCCATTGTCTGCAGTAATGCAATAACCCAAAATTTGTATAATCAGGACACAATCAAATTTTCTGCGAAATCCCAAGGACGTGACTTTATGCACGTCTCAGTGCAACAGTAGCTTACGTTAGTTTAGAAATGGAGTCCGCTTACATAAACGGCCAGCTTCCAGCACAACACAGAAGCTCCACACAGCCCCTTTACAGATCTACTTTACAGAGCTAATAATCCATTTTTCATGTAATCTGTTTACATGTAAATTCAATTATATGTGTTTTACCAAAGTCATAGTTAAAGGTGGTGTTGTACTGGACTTTATTGTATTAAGAGATGTTTCTATTTTTTTGTACTTCCCGTTTACATACATGAAGTGAAGAAGAAAATTAAAAACACCTCTCGATATAATGCAACCTGCTATGACCTCAATGCTAAAACTTATTGAATGACAGTGTCAACAAAAAGGTTACATCATAAAAGTGGACTCAACCATATTTGATATTGTGTTTTTATTTTTATTCTTTATTCTTAATGTTAAAAAGGCCCACATATTCAAAATCCCTCTTATATGAAGCAAAGCAGTGACATCATCTTTAAACTTGGCATTAGCATTTCAATTTGAGAGTGCCACTCAACATTACATATCTGTATATAAATATGCAATATACTTATACTAGATAATGGACTTGAAATGTGTCATCACACATTTCAGACTGTTGGGGGCACCAAAGACAATTGAATTTCACATTAGAGAGCAGTTCCCTGCCTCTCTTGGGCCCAGCAGAGGCCAGTCACAGCAAAGACATTTAATAACAACCAGCCCAATATTTTAAATAAATGTATATACATTTATTTTCAATCACATAAACCACCTCATGGATTATGGGATTGAACATGTCATCAGTCCATTAATTAGGTGAATTAAAGCTGTGTATGAGTAAACTGAATCTGTCAATGGTTGCAACTTTATAGATTAAAAGTCTGTTAATCAGCAGTATTATTAGTCAGACAAACACTAGTACTAATAAGAAATGAAAGAACACGGGGTATAAATAACTCAGTGTAGCTGTGGGTTTGTGGTTTGGTGTCATCCAGAATAACATTAACAGACGGTGAGTGACGATCATTGTGTGAGCACAGTGTTTCTGAACAGACAGGGACACAGGAGCTCAGATGTTCACTGAGTGAGTTATTTTGGAAAAATACAAGAAGACCTGAGAACACTCCAGCTTGCAGGAGCTGTGCCAGCTTTGATTTCTGGCAGCTCATGTCTCCCTGTAGACCAGTAGGAGGAGAGCCAGGACTCTCAATTAGTGTTCTTCATACCGTGGACACTGGAGTGGGGAAGTATTTACTTCAGAACCATCTATAAAAACACATTTGGACAGCACACGATGAAGACACAATTTCTTTTTAATTGGCATTTGCTGACCAGTGTGGCTTTTACAAGGGTAATAATCAGATTATAAACAAATAATCAACCTCTGTTGCTTTCTAATTTACCTGACTCAGCACATTTATTTGAATTTCCTATGGGTGTGATTCCATATGAAAGTTCTCACTCATTTAAGTCATGGTAATTCTAAGTGCTGTATCGTAGGCAACTGGACATGTTTCAGTTCCTTGAAGACGTTTCACCTCTCCTTCCTCATCCTCAACGACTCTGTGAGGACACTCCCACACAGAGTTTAAAAGCCTGCTACTCCCCTCCAGTTAGTTAGAACTGAAGCAGCCTCTTGGATGAGAGGTGAAACGTCTTCAAGAAACTGAAACACGTCCAGTTGCCTACGATGCAGCACTTAGAGAAATATCCATATATTCTCATCATTTTATCTTTTGTGTGGCTTGTTGTTCGTTGTGGCATGAACCTGCCAGTCTCTGCATCTAACTTGACTCCAGGAATGACAGCTTCCCAAGAATGTGGATGGCCCAGACTGTTGAAGGTTGTGGATGGCCACCATGTTGTCTATATTAGTAGTGAGACCAAAGGGAGCTAGGAGGGAAGAGAACGAATGACAGAAGACTAAAGGAGAGGAGAGCAAATCTACTATCAAACACGATTACAAAGAAGTGTAAAGGTCTCAAAACTTTTGTTCCCTGAATGAAATAAATGAGGTATTATATCATGGAATGTCTTGTCATGTAAGACTAAACATTAGAAATGTAACATTAATAACTCATAGATATACATTGTCTTGTCATCCTTGTTGTATGCTTTGCCACAAAATAAGATTAACCAGTGTCTTCTTATGGTCATTATCACTAAATGATAAGAAGCAATAAAAAGCACAACTGCAAACGAAAACACTCAACAACCCAACAATCTGCTGCTGGTCGGCTGCTATCCATTACTGTGTCATCTCCTCTGTGCTCTGGGAGGAAAGTCAGGAGGCCAGCTTAGTAATAAGGACTACAGGTGTGTGTGTGTGTGTGTGTGTGTGTCTTCCAATTCTGTAATGAGTCTGTCAGTGGAGCCAGCTGAAGGTGACTCATCTGCACCAGGTACAGCTCTCAGAGTAACACTCTTCTTTGTCTGCTAGGTGTTGAATCAAGAGGAGTAAACAGTGACTCCTCAATGAAAACTGATATTTATTGGATGCTGTGCGGCTATGATCTTCACTATATGTCCATGTGTTATATTACTATTTACGTCTGCATTCCCGTGCATTGTCAGGAAGTCCAATCAGGAAGACTATCTTACAGTTCATTCATTCGCAGGTCTCTCTATCTTGCTCTCTCTCTCTCGGTTTCTCTCACTTGTAAACCAAACCGATATACAACCAACCAATCATGTCGTCGCTGGCAAACTTTAAATCTCCTCTCCTCTTTGCTGTTGTCAGCTGTCGTTTCAATTCAAAATCCCTCCATCCACCTCATCACATCCAGATCTTCAGCCATCATCTTCATCCAATCACCAGTGTCTGTGCTCCATCAGGTGGGTTTCTTATACTACTCGTGGCTTCCCCTTCCCTCTTGAAAAGTAATAGATGTGACCTAATTGCCAAAGATTCTCATCTGATGTGCACATCGCAGTAAATATTAATTCAAAAAGAAAGTCTTTTCTGATTTAATTGTTTTTTGGTTGCATCCATTTTGTCCTTTTATCAAAATAGCAACCCAATCAACAGAAGAAATGTTGGCAACGTTTGATATTTTCAAACTTATGCTACAACTTTGCACAAAAATAACTTAGTTAGGTTTGGGAGATAACAGATTTTTTATTTTTTGGGGGCTCAACGTTAGAGTGGTTACATGATCTTGGTCTTGAACAATGGTCTCTCGTTTGGCAGCTGTTTTGTCTAAATCACATATTATGATATGACATGTACTGTAGGAATGTTGATGTAAAAAATTAAAAGCACAAATTCAATGTATCAGCGGTTATCAGAAACGTTAAAAATGCAGTTCATTACTATGATGAATTCACATGATGTCAACAAATTAATACACATTTGTAAATGTTCAAATGGAATTCCAGTCATTACCTATTTTCCTGTTTGTCACCATTTCTTTACTTCAAGTACTAAGATTCTTTTCATTATCAAGACAAATTCAATAAGAATTTTTTTGTTGTATTTACTGTGAGTGGAAGTAGCTACTGGTCACACAGGGTTACATACGTGCACCAACGCTGCCCGGGCTCGTTTCGCTGCTACTTTTGGCCGCTGTGTCAGTTCACTGGAGCAGTTGGGGATTAAGTTTAGGGGGAGTTGTTGAAGGATGGGAGAGATCTTGTATTTCACTCCCCTGTCTGTTCTTCATGGCGTCGCAGGGATTCTGCTGGCATTCATGTCATGTACTCACCTCTTATCATGTAATTGTCACAATATATTTTAATAGAAATATTATGCCACAAGCACTGTTTCCCCTTCAAATTTGTAGTGTACACCCTACTTATAAAAAACGCTTTGTTACATTCCACTTTCATCCTGCGCTGCCAGTTTCCAGCCACTAGAGGACTGCAGATAACTGTGATTCCAATACAATGCAAATGTGTATGCTCGACTTGAAAGTAAGCCACTTACAGGTAAATCACATTACAACTGTGAGCACTTCAAGCAGTAGGAAGGAACCACATTTGTCGCAGCAGTGTTCTGGATGCATGTATGGAATACAGAATGACTTGAATGAGACTGGTGAGATACATTGTAAGCACTGCAGAGCATTCATAACATCAGCATTTCTCATGTCATAGTAGTACTTTGTTGTAAATTATTGTGTGGTCACATGCAGCACTGGTGGTAAGGCTCAAAGTAAGGGCTGTTTGAGTAGGATGATAATTCTGAGACAGACACTACTGAGCTTCGAATTGATTGTGATTATAAGTGAGATTGGTCGCTCAGAGGAAAAAGTTTTAAAACAGATGGTTTATCTGTCCCTCTGGGTCTATTGAGTAGACCCAGAGGCCCTGTCCCTGTCCTCGTCTAATGACGCTCACATGATCTGAGTGAGGGAAGATTATCGAATCAGTCAAAACATTTAAGGGAGAAAAGAATAATCTGGATCAAATTCATAATAACATGTTGCATCTGCTTCATTGCGGCTTAAATCCCTCACTTCATCAGCCGAGGCTAGAAAGACAAATTCTTTACCCTGAATTCTGACATGTGGTGAACTCTAACTCAGCATGGACCCAGAGATAGGGGTGATCAGCACCATGGACAGCGATCCAGAGGGAAAGGTATGCAGGAAAAGCATAAATTCAAGTGAAACAAATGGGACTCATAGGTCCCATGAAATGGTATTATGACTTATCTAAGGTGAGGTACGTCCTGTAAGAATGAAGAGAAAGGGCAAAAAGGCAGGTTTGAAATTGCAATGACTTTATTCATCTGACTCAGTCAGTTATAGGGCTGCAACTTACGATTACGTTCATTATCAATTAATCTGCCAATATATATATATTTTTTCATTAATCGCTCGTGTCAAATGCTCACAATCACAATTTCTCAGAGCCCAAAGTGACGTCTTCAAATTGCTTCTTTTGTCCAACCAACAGTCAATAACCCAAAGACTCTTCATTTACTTTCACAAATGAAAAGGAAAGCAGCACACTGATACTG
>OMLP01015901.1:34567-45774 GCA_900302685.1 Spondyliosoma cantharus
CTGGCTGACGCTCTCTCTCTCTCTCTCAGATACACACACACACACACACACACACACACACACACACACACACACACACACAGACACACAAACCCATGGTGGTCTATCTCAGTAAATACTTAGAGGAACAGGTGGTTGGGTTCCCTTTGCTTTACCGAAAACTATAAATACTTTCACTGCATTGTTACCGTAATGTGTGTCCCCTTTCTCATAAATTATCCCATCAAATCACCGACTTTTAAAAAGTAGGAGAACTCAAGCTCCCGTGTGCTTTTCTTGATAATAGTGTCGGATAGAGAGCTGAAAACAATACCTATTACAGTTCAAAGCTCCCATCCTCCTGAACTATTTCTGTACGCTCTTTTGTTTCACTTGAGCACTTGTCCCCCTGCAAATATGTGAGCACTGACACATGTACTCCACAAACAAGGCCCGGTTAGCGTGACAGAGATTCCGAAACATCTTCAGCCTCATTGCTCGGATGTTCTTTTCTTCAGCTGAGCGACAACTGTCAGCCCCGCAGTGCCACGACATTGTTGACAAATAACCGCTCATCCTCGGTTATGCGTGTGTGTGCGTGTAGTTTTCCAGTTTGAGTGCCTGTATTTGTGGGGATAACAGACAGCTAAGAAATAAGATCTCATTGTCTAAATTTACATCGGTGCTAGGTGATAATGAATGGCGTAGTTCCGCTGCTCCGGGAGAAAAAAAACCCTGAAGACCACACAGGAAGAAGCTCACAGCTGTGTGACTGGGGTTATACTTGGGTTTCCATCTTTCACTTCTTATTTCTCTTATCTGTCAGTTACCGAAACAAAACATTTATGCAAACCACGGACACAACATGTTCACAATTCCAGTATACTGTGTAACGTGTATATCAGCTAACTCTCCTGTCAGAAGGTGGAGGGGATGATGGCTGTCATGCATCGACTATAGCGTAAAATTTCTAAGCCTGACACCGCTGGATGTTTTTAAGGAAACCAAACTTTTTTCCAGCCGTGTTTGTTGCGACAACAGGTTTGTTTCAAAATAAACCAGAAAATTGAACCCAAAGAAATGTCAAGTTGAGAAATAAAGACATGTAAAGGTTCAACACACCCACGGTCGCAGAAACATGCCACTGATGTCACGAAGTAGTGTGGGACCATGGGAGTTTTTGTGATGTTTTATATACTTTGCATTCAGTTATGTTCGCCATACTTTCATCCTCGCTCTGTGACATATCATTTGACATTTCCTGAAAGTTATAGCTGCAGGGGACGGATTAATATAAGCAAAACTAAATATACAAACTAAAGACTAGTTGTTTTTAAAGATTTTATAGCAGAAATGTTGCATATTATATGCTATAATGTTTGCTGGAATTTACAGTAAGTACCATGCACTATAACCTACACAACACAAAGAAACCTTCTTGTTTCAGGGTTTTTTTGACTTCAGTTGCTTTATTATTCATCAGATCTCCAGGATGGCCCTTGTTTTAAAGTAATTTCAGTAACAGGAAGTTAAAACAAAATGCCTTTGGTGAGCAACCCAAAGACCAGAAGGCTTTTCCTTCCTTGGCGACCCTGCTTACAGGAGAGCTTACAGTGGCTGTGGGGAGATGTGGTCATGCCAGTCCTCAATGTGAGGCATCTGCCTTGATCTGATCTGCATCTGGAGGGACAGATGTTTGACATGAATAATCTTAAGGTGTCTTTAGGATGAAACAAGATATCATGCGTGGGTTTTTATTTATTTATTTGTTTATTTCATTTTTGGACAGGCTTTCAATTTTCCCATGCTCCTTTATGCTAAGCTAAAGTAGCCATCTGCCAGCTCTAGCTTCATGTTTATTGTACCGCCAGCAGAATAAAGGCAGATTTAAAGCTGTCCTTTAAGAGCTACCGCTGCACCCAAAACACAAGACATCAGCTGACTGGGAGCATCAGACTAAGACTGGTCACGACATCGACTGCGAGGGGGTCAAAGTCATCAGCAACGATGCAGGAGAGAGATCAGAGAGAGTGCTGTCGTCTGAGGCCAGACACAGGAGTCACTATCTCGCCCCTTAACACGATCAACACTCGACCTACAGGTCACAGTGTGACGCCTGAGCCGGTTTTCCATCCACTGATGAAGGCAGCGAAATGTGCAAAAAGCTTGAATAGAACTTAACTTCAAATCATTCTGCCTCTTATTTAATCTTAAATTCAAAGCATTTTACGTTGTTTTGTTTTGGACTAGACTCCCTGACTGCTTTAAGGATAAGATACCTCCAGGTCAGGTCGGTCTGGTGTTGAACATAATTGGATATTGTCTCCACAGCACCCTTGTTCCCGCTTGCTCGAAGAAAACATTGTAAAGTGCCGTCTCCAGTCCTCTCACTACATTGGTTTCTAATTGAAGCTGGGGAAAGTGAATAACACTCTCTTAGGTCCTGAGTGTGGTAATTAACTTCCACTTCCTTTAGCTGTAGAGGCTCAGTAGCAAATAGTCGCAGACTGTGGTTGTGGAGCCAGGTGCTGATGTTTGAAACATTTGCCCTGATGACAACACACGAAGAAAGCAACGTGTCATTATATCTATGATGTGATTTTTTTTCATAAACAGGCTCTTGGTCACAATTTGCAGCACTCTAGATGTATTAATCACAGTTTTGTTGTCGGTATGTGAGCAGATCGTAACGCGATGTGGTAAACGAACCCTTCCCCGTCCCACTCAATGTATTTTTATGTACAAATGTAAAATGCTCAATTAAAGAAGACATAAAGAATAAGCAACACAACAGCTGTGTAGATATAAATACACAACAGTAGTGTATTATCCTGTGAAGTTGCTGCTATGATTGTTGTGTTGTGTCTTCTATTTTATCTATATTTATGTCTGTATCGGTCTGTTATGATACCACTTAAGTAAGATGTCAGCAACTATTGGCTGGACTGCCTTTAAATTTGATTCAGATATTTGTATTTCCCTCATGTAACTGTAGTGACTTTTTCAAAGCGAGGTGGAGGGAACGGTGGTGGAGTGACTTTCAAGCGTTTCAACATTTGAAAACCTCAGGACATTTCCAGCCCTGTTTGTGGCAACCAAAGCAGCTATTTTAATCCAATCCGTTTTCCTGGCCCCAGTCATGTGTTTTGTGTGCCTCGTTCTGTGACGAGAGATACGTAGATATTTCCAGCTTCTGTTTTGCAAAATAGGTTTAAAACTTATGCATATCCTCATCTCACCTTTGAGTTCAGTCCTAAATAGCAGACATTAGCATGCTAGGATGCTAAACTAAGATGGTGATCATGGTAAACAGTATACATGCATGCTCCCTGTGAACATGTTAGCATGCTGGTGTTAGCATTTAGCTCAAAGCATCATCATGCAACCCCACAGAGCCACTGGCATGGGCTGTTGGTTCTGTTATTTGATCACTGACCTGTATTTCATATCTTTTTATTTTACAAAATGTATATAGGACTGAGAGGAAGAAAAATAAAGGTGAGTATTTAAAAGGATTTGCATTCTGTTGCATACAAGATTTCATGGCCACGCAGCCCCCCATTATTCTTAAATTGCACTCGGAGGAATTAAAGAAAAGGAGGAGAGGTGATGGAGTCAGATGAGGTGAGAGCGAGACTGAGAAAGGAAGGAGTAATAGGAAGGAGTGCTGCATGAGAAGAGCTAGAGATGAAGTAAAAAAAAAAAAAAAATGTGAGGGGTTATAAAAAGAAAAAGGAGCACATCTCTGCGGGGAAGGAATATGTGCCCTAAAAGCCAATGCAGAAGTGAGAAATAAATTAATGTGAAAGTTGAGGAAAGAAAGCAGACGAGTGGAAGGGCGGAAGAAACAGATCATTGGAAACTTGACACCCAGAGAGAGACAGGGAGAGGCAGAGCTGTGGAGGTGACAGATTTCTGAGTGTCTGGGAAAAAACTGTTCAGCAGGTGTGAATCCAGTTTCAGAGACAGATCAGAGGCAGACGTCGACTCTAACCCACAGACACACACACACACACACACACACACACACACAGACACTTGCAAATACATACAACTGAGACTGAGAATTTGTTTCTGGCAAGCTGTCCTTATTTTCCCTTCCGAGTTCTTCTTACTCCCTATCTCTCCGTCTCTCAGGCAAAAGAAAATCATATTTTTTACATTCAACATTCTGAAAAGGATTTTTAAACACAGATACTTTCATTTGTAGCATTTTTTTTTTTTTTTTAATTTACTTTTCTGATTATCGCAAATTCAAAAACAACAAATAATTTGGTAAGGTCCCTTTCTTACAACAGCAGTAACACAAAACATATAGACACACACGCACAAACATTGAGATGCTGTGTTATCACTGACTGCAGCTCAAAAGGGATTAAATTTAGACCCTTCTTGTCTTAACAACAAAGGAAAGATGAGGGAAAAAATATATTTTGCCCATTTTCATTGTTGCAAAATAGTTACCAAGGCTAGATAGACGATTCTCTCTATCAAAACTAAGACTAGATTTTAATCTTTACGATTGTTTCCAACATTATCTGTATTTCTTTTGTTAGCAATACAATGATAAACTGGTATGTAAACGATGTGTTTCGTTGGAAGATCTGCTCCTGTGTGTCTGATACAGACAGTTGGGGAGTTTGAGCATTTGTGAGTCAAGCGATTTGAGATGCCAAAAGCATTGAAACACTGTCGAGGCCGAGACCAAAATGTAATTTATCTGAAAGCCGCCTGCAGTGTTTCTTTGTAATCAAAAGTAAGATGAAACTGGAGTGACCAAAACAACAATGGCTATGATGAAAGAGTATGGGAAAAAAAGTATTTTAAGTGATTTGTGAGGGATGAATCCAAAACATAGTGCCCCAAAACATAGAGATTCTTGAAAGTAATTTCCTTTGGCTTATTTTGAATCCACTCTTTCTAAACTTAAAGGTGCAATATGTCACAATTGGCCACCTTAGCTATTAAGCTCACTTAGCCGTGAAGCTAGCGATTCAGACTGGGAGGTTCGGGGACCAGGGAAGTGTTAGCGTTCACACTGCTAGCACAGTGGCTTTGGACTGGGATTGACCAGGATGATTGGTTGAGTAGTTGGTTAGTTATTCACTGACATTGTGTTGATAATGTAGTACATTTTATCACATTTCCAACTTAACTTTTTGCAGAGTGCCCCTTTAATACCGATCAGTTTGTACAATAAGCCAGCCTCTTTCGTAATCTAGGGAATGATTTGGATACATATGCAGTTGAATAAGATGTGATTTATTATTTATTTATTTTAATTATGTGATTTATGTGTGTTTATTTAACTATAAATATGCCGCTTAAAGATAATGGTTGTAATAAAGAGTTACTGTACATTTCTGTAATCATCAATCATCATCAAATTTAAAACCATTATTGGAAACTTTAATTGTTCCCATGCTTTTGTAGATATTTTGTTGTTCAATTGAAAGGCAAACTGACAAAAAGTCTAGTCAGTCTAGTGCATGTGTTTGTGGAGACACACTCCTGCATAAATAACATATATTGTAGAGGCACATCTGTGCAAAAAAGTAAATATATATTTTGGTTCATGAATTTCAGTTCAACATTTGCATGTGTGTACTTTAAAAAAACTTTCATTGGGTTTAGAGATATACACACACGCACACACGCACACACACACACACACACACACACACACGCAAGCACGCACACAGACACACACACACACACACACCATCCCGGGCTGCACGTTCTCTAAGGAGGCGCAGACAGCTGCCTCTCTATAACTGAACTGTAATTAACACCTTTAAACCCAACATGCCAGACTCATAAATAAAAGAAGCCGATTAAGGGCCTGGGACACATTAAAAGTGGATTAGCCTCAAAGATGTAAATATCCTGCGCTCATTTTCATTGTAGTGCCCAGAATCCAGAGCCTGGACCATCATTAGGGAACCAGGAGGGCAGAAATCTATGCAAATGTTTTTGGAGTGATAGTGGGGGGGCAGGCAGAGAGAGAAAATGACTGAGAAGAAAAATAGAAAGGGGGGAGAGTAAGCGAGGGTATTATAGAAAGAGACGTGTCAGTCACACATAACTCCTCTGGATCTAAGTCCGAGGGATTTACATCGCTCTTAATACTCTACTCTAAAATACACACCCATTCCAGACCAGTTATCAGGCTGAAGAAAAGTGCACGCACACAATTAGCATAATGCTTAGCTGGCATCAACACGCTTCGAGTAGGAATAATAATGGCAGTAATGTATTATTTTTGCACTCACACTGGGTAGCTGTGCAAATGACTCCACACATGGTATTGTGTGGAGTCAAATAGCTAGTTTTTACATAATGGGACAATATCATGAGTATACAGTAGCATGGGGTTACCTCCATGACGGTAGACATGGTGGTGACAAAGGTCCATTATTATTGTGACCAAATTACCATATTATATGACATAAGCTTTGCATTCTTGACGTACAGTGGTGTCACCAGATGGCTTCACATTGATATTTAATTGATTTCAATGTGTTCAAGAGCACAGACTAAAATAAAACCTTGAACTATTTTATTTAGGAAGCAGTGCACTATTAAAATACACACATTGCACATATTGTCAGTACCATGCTTAATGTATAGAACCAACATGTCATGGTGTGACTGGATATCAAGTAATTGTTGAAGAAATATCTGGTAATAGGCACATGTCGTATAAATAGAAACACCTAAGTTGATTTTTTGCCCATAAAATCACAACCTAAAACTATTCATGTTGTAGTCTAGTCCCCATGAAAAATTCTTAGCAATTAACCTTTTTGCAAACCATTGATGTTTACATTTGTATGACTCAAAGGCTACGCACCATATTTACATGTGCAAATATCACGCTAATGTTACGTGTGACTTTCATATTTGTTTGGCAGAGGGGATGGTAGTGGAGTTACAGGAGAGAAGGGTGCGTTGAACGTTTCAACATTTCTAAGAGTGAAACCACTGGATATTTTTCAGGGATAACAGGGACAGTTTCCAGTCATCTTTGCGGCAACAAAAACTGGATGTTTTTGAATGGAAGTTGGGACATCTGTAGCAATATTGGAGACATCAAACACCAGGTGTTTTTAGCGAATCCTCTGGACATCCCCAGCTGTGTTTGTGGCAGGCATAACTGGTATTTTAAGCAAAAACATCATCTTCTCCTAATCGTGACCAAGTGGTTTTTGAGCCTAAACCTAATCAAACATACACTCAGCATTGTCACAAGATAAAATTGAAAACTGAACCTAAAGAAACATAAAGATGGCAAAGTTTCAACATATCCGTGGGTTGCTGACACATACATATCACATATCCAACACTTTGTGAATTGATGTTGATACAATTGATGCACATATGCATTTGAGGATCACCATGACGGATTATTCCTTGACAGCCTCTGTGAAAAACATTCTCTCGAATCAACTTTGTACAGCTGAGCCGTAACATTTTTAGCACAGAGCCGGACCTCTGTTCTAGGTGCTTTTCATAAAAGAAGATGATGCAGTGTTTTATAGCTCCATATTTCGATGATGTAAATGGAATTTTTCATTAGCCTTTATCAGTAGATTTGCATATGAAGACTTGTACTTAACAGATAATGTACATATCACATTATCTGTTAAAGGTTACACAGTTAGACTTGATTAGTCGATCCGTTTCTCTTGTTCAGAGAGATGTATTTTTCAGAATGAAAATTGAAATCTATGTGCAGGTTGACTGAACCACATGAGCAGGTTGTGTTAACATCCTTGCAGATAGACCGTCCGTACGTGCAGGAGAAGTTCTGTCTTCGACAAAAAATCATATCTGATATTGAACATAACTTCTGTGAGCCCGTCCAAGTGTGGAGGTGGAGTAGGTTGATGCTTATTTGTAGCGAGTGAAACTATAATAACGTTTTAAAAAATGAAGCAGTTCGGTGTGAGCGACAGCAGCACCGAACAATATCTTTAACCGATGCACTGACTTTGTCTCTCCAGTTAGGAAATCAGTGATGTGGAATATTGTTTTGTTATTTTCTCCATTCTGCCTGATCTAATGGGGGGACTGTTATTGCTCAACAGATGGAAGGATTAAAGGCTCGCTGTCTGCCTCTGAGCACAGAAGCAAGATTTTTTACTTTGTCACATCTTCTGCCATGATGAATATAGTATATCCATACAGCTCGACATATGATATGTGTCAGGTGGTCCATTTTTCTTCACCTGCTCCCTATCGTAATTATTTAAGCATTACCAATGTCAGTACGAGTAGCTTTAGACTATAATTGTTCATTATTTAAAAAAAGTAACAATCGAAAGAGAATGTAGAAGATGGCTGCTTCAGATATGGGAGTCTCTTTCTGTGTCTCACTCTCTTCCCTGGTGGCTCGCCTCTCATTTCTGCAGCTTTTGAAGTGCTACAGCAAGAACACAGCATGCAGGGATTTAGAGGGAATCTCAAGAGATGGAGAGGAGAGATTTAAATGGACGAATGTAAAGATGGGGGAAGATGAAAGTACTCGTATATTGTGTAGGATGGGGGAGGCGGGGACAGGCAGGTGGTTGACAGGAGGTGATTGAGCAGGTGGAGCAGAGGTTGAACAGATGCGAAGTAACCAATACGCGTCAAGGTCGAGATCAATGCCGCGATCGGTGCTACTACCCTGTACTGGTTGAGTTTTCTCTTGCTGGTGTCGAAGTGTGAAGTCGGTCTACATTTGATGGGATCCCGCGTGATTGACAGTTTGCAGAGCCAAACTAAGACGCCTTCAGGCTAGCTAACACTAGCTCGACTGATACAACAGTGACTAAAGCACGAGCTGCTGATTTCACCGCTTTGCATCATCCAGCCAAATGCCTGTTTTAGTCAAAGTCTGTTCAATCATCTTCTGTGTGTTCACACCGCTGAAGTCTGCCCAGCCTCTGTATTGGGCAGGTGTGTATTCACGCAACTGTGAGTGTAACAGAGTGAGTGTGTGTGTGTGTCCTTTCCAACTTTGAATGTACGAATGGTTAGATAATAATGTAAAAGCATATTTTCAGCTCTTTGCAGCCTATTGAAGTGTTGCACTTTTCCACTCTAAAGAATAAAAGGCAGGAACAAGACTGCAGGCAAATGTCAGGTCTCAATTTACGCTTCTTTTACTAAATGATGACACATCCCTTTACAACAAAAATGTCAACACACTTCTTTGTACTCTTTGTGTATGAGTACTGAGTACATGTGGAGCTATGCATGTACACTTTTGTCTGGGTATGTATGTATGAATATGAGTATGCATGGTACATACACTGTATAGTATCCATGCATTATTACCTGAGAAATGCATATAAGTGTCAGAAAAAAAGAAAAAACCTGTCTCAGGCTGAGACACATCTTTGGAGGAGGTAACAAAAGGCCAGAGTAATCAAATGACCAAAAAAAAACAAAAAAAAAAACAATGAAAGATGGATGTCAACATAGATCAAGTGAACACTACTTCATTAAGGTCCCGAAGAATGACTGGAAAAGAAAAGACTGAAGAGGAGCTTGTTCCTCAACTTCAATCAACCTTCTTACTGAGTACTGATCGCATTTCCATATTTTAACTAGCATCATCTCCAGAAACATCTAGGTGTAACCTGACTACAAAGGTGCCTGTCCAGAGTGAGCCCTGGAGGTGATCAGTGAAAATGATATGAGTTTACTCATGTGGCCTCAGAATCATCACGTTGAGCTCTGACTTTTTCATCAGTTCTAATCCTAAAATGAAATGGTTGCTGCCCTTGCTAGATGCCGAGATGATATATGATATTTTAATGGTCCCCAAAGGATTGATGTGTTTTTCAATTGCCCCCCTACGTAAGGAGTTCGGAGGTCAGGGTCAGCTATGGAACCATGTTGAAGTTGGATGGCAGTTGATATTTTGTTCAAGATGCAAGCCATCACGCATGGCATGATTTTGACTTCAGATACTACAAATGTGTTTTAGATCTGCGATGAGTTTTGGTCTATAAAAAGATCCTTTTTCCATGTGGGCGGCTAGCTAGGTTTTCCACAGCGTGTTGTTTTGGTGGACAGCACTGAAGATCCTGGAGTGTTACAGCTCACAAAAGAGAGTGTCAACTCTTTAGATGAGCGTGTATGTCATGCTGTCACCACCAGTGCAGAGAGACTGAGATCAAGTCTGACAGCCAGAGGCTTGTGCTGCACCCAACATTACTTTGTGCATGTGTGTGTGTGTGTGTGTGTGTGTGCGTGTGTGTGTGTGTGTGTGTGTGTGTGTGTGTGCGTGCATATGCGCGTGTGTGTGTGTGTTGGTTATTTGTGTGAGGTTTTGGGTGGGTCAACAATGTGGTCTCACCTTACCGTCACCTGTCGCTGACAACAGATGTTCACCCAATGGGATTATTTACTCAACAACCAGTCTGTGTGTGTGTGTGTGTGTGTGTGTGTGTGCGTGCGTGTGCGTGGGAGAAAATGAGTTTCTGATCTAAAGCCCAGATATGAGGCAACTCTTCCAGAGCACATAGATACATGTTCTCAAAGCAAACCCCTCTCCCGTGTACAACACCGGCATTGTGGAGGTGTCACCTTGGGACCTGATCCCAATTTGACAGCTCTCGTTGTAGCCTTTCAGTAAGGATGTCCTCATTCAGAAAAGACACTGAGAAACATAATTTTCCATCAAACTGCAGTGAAGAAGGTACCCAGTGTGGGCCAGAGGACATTTTTCCCATGAGTCCACAGCGCAAGCTGCCATCTCATCCATCACACTCCAACAATAGAGATGTCGTCCACTCCCTAGACAGCTGCTCTGTGTGTGTGTGTGTGTGTGTGTGTGTATGCATCTGTATGTGCAAACACCAGTGAGTTTCTTTGTGTTTATAATAGACCTCTATCATTACAATAAGATCTTACTTAAAAAGTGTCAAACAAAGACTCCAAACACCTGCTTGACACCAGTACTGTGCTTGAATGAACGCCACGATTTTTTAGATACTTAAACAGATTGATTATTCCTTTGTTGACAGCGGCGTGTTCTCACCTCGGAATACATCGGGGAATCTTTTTTTTAATTAGACGAGAAATTGAAATCACGGTCTGCATGGTTATGAGTGCCAATAAGCGAGGAGAAAGAATTAACGACACAAAACCCAGAAGGATAAATCTTTACTTGGTTGATACTGTCTGACCACAGGCGGGGCAGCCGGTGTGCATCCATGTGTGTGAGCCCACCT
>OMLP01015902.1:0-14636 GCA_900302685.1 Spondyliosoma cantharus
TAATTAAACAGTGGACCCTTGTAAGATAAGAAGAAAGGTTTTGTGTAACACTGTAGCAAGGTTTGGCAGATAAGTGTATAATATGATTTTCATTACTAGGGTAGGGGTAATAACAAGGGTAGTGTGGTATTGTTTAGAGCAGAGAACACACAACGATGCTAGACGAAGCATTCCATTGAAATAAACTCAACCCAGTATATAAAAAACATTTTGCTAAACCTGCCGTCCCTATGTACTTTCTGTCTGTATATTCCTGCACTGTCCAGGCTGCAGTTTAGCGACAAACACCCTCAGTGTCCTCTTGACAGCTTACAGTAGTTTGTGATTCACATAAAAAAAAAAGGGTTCAGGTGTACAGAAAGAGTCAGTCTCCTCTCTCTTGAAAAGTTGTATAAATTGTATTGAAATGAGTTTAGCTTTTCACTTTGAATTTTTTTTCCATTTATGTTTGTGTCACGTCAGAATCATTTAGAGTCTTAAGGACCCCGTGAAATGTGAAAAATGAACCGTTGGGAGTTAATGGGAACAAGCGCACCAGTTACATCATGTGCAGGGAATTTAGTGTCAGTTTTTTTAGTGTCTTACTCTTTTAGGGCCTAGGCCACACGTACACAGGGATTTCTTGTAACACACATTTTTCTACGTGTTTGGCTGTCACACATGAGACAACGCCTTAGGTCACTGCAAACTCCGTCCAGGGGAAAGACGACGCAGGTGCATATTTTTATCAGTGCTTGTAGCATGATTAGCAAATGTTAACTCGGAGCATCTGTGATGATATTGGAGTATTTGAGTTTGCACGTTGACGGAATGGATGTTATGTTGTTCAACGTTACGTGCAGAAAGACACAGACACTGATAATGCACTGATGGAAAAGAGGTGTCTTGCTGACAAGCTATCCGTGTTGATTCTGTGAACAGCCGCCATGTTTCCCCGTCTCGTTCACTGTATTCGGTCCGTGCGTGCCCAGTGTACATGAGTGGCCATTAGAGATTTTTTCTTTTTTATGCCATTTACAAGAATACCTGTGTACTTGTGAACTAGGCCCAAATTTTGGTAGCGTATATTTCTACAAACCACAGATACGCTTCTTCTTAAAGTTCAACTTTCAATTTTATCTCATGACAACGTTGTTCCTGTGCTCTGGAAAGGTTTAAGGACCAAAAACACTTGGTTCCGAAAAGAAGTTTTGTCTTACCTGATAAAACATCCAATCCTTTCACGCTTACTAATGTAAAAACGCAGTCTTGAACAGTGGTCTCTGGCTTGAAAACCTTCTTGCCCAGCTGCAACACTACGGCCATCTGCCCAACCTCCTTGAATGTCACAAAATTTCTGCTCATATACATGTAAGGAAATAACATATCAAATGTTTTGTAAAACATTAATGTCGTACTTGTGAAATTTGAATGTATTCTTGGTTTGTAGGAACATAAAATGCCAGAATTTCCCTGACTGGGCTGTAACTGCTCTTCTTATTTCCATTTTTCAGAGCCACTCTCCATGATCTAAACTTTCATTTCCATTTCACGGGGTCTACAAGAGAGTAAAAAATAAAAAAGAGAAAAAAAAGGAAATAGTGTGTGAATGCTGGGTCATAGATCTGCAGGGGCCTCCTTTCCAAAAACTACAAAAATGAAGACAAATAGAGAAGCACAAAAATGTCTGAATGAGTAACTGTGTTCCCTTGCCAACAACTAGATTGCCTTGGGGAGGGTTCGCCTATTCAAATGGGAAAGATGAAAAAGGCTGTCTTTGATTCAATTCTGGGAAAGAAAAATAAAAAAATAACTACAGTTCATCTTTTTGAAAATGTAAGCTGAATCATGTTTTTTATAAAAAGAAAAATGTTTCTAATATTTTTTGGTTTAAATGGTTCTAAGCTCCCTGCTGTATATTGTGTCTGCTAAATTGTGGTTGATTGTGAAAATTGCTGTTAAATTCTGGATTCCCCCATATTCCTTCAAATTTGTATATTAGCCACCTTATCTATTTCCTTTTTTTTTTTCATTTTTCATTGCATATTGGAAAACTTTTAAACAAATGTATTTTTGTTTCTTGGCGCAAGGCATGTATATAATGTGTGAAAAACTAAACTTTGGTAATACACATTAGCATGTTTTTGTTTGGTTCTTTTTCATGTTTAATTTATGAAGTTATTTAAGGAGAGAGAACCACGATGGAGGAGTGTTTGTAATTTCATTTTTTTATGAAGAACGGTGGCTTCTTGTGTTTGTGGCGTGCTCGTTGGTGCTGCAGATCGGAAGGATTTGGTGTTAAAAAAAAAATGATTGAACAAAAAAAAAAGAAAATTACAAAACTGTGAAAGAAATCTGGAAAAATAAGTATGGTTACTTGTACGTTGGCCTTTTGTCCACGGAATAATAATTAAATACACATTTGTCTTCAGAAAATACAAATTGAAGCACGTTAAAAGATATTTTACCATCACGTCAGAGGCGATGGAACTGAACGCAACACATCCTCGTAAACAACTCCTGTTTCCTCGCATTTGTTCCCACTGTTCCATCTTTCATCAGTTTGCAGGAGTTCGGTTGATTTACTCTCCCGTGAAAGAGCGATAAACTCTGTGGCCTCTGGAACTAAAGACTTAAAGGCAAGGCACTAATCCACTAAGAGGGAGCAAATTATTACCAAGGGCAATATAATAGTGGGGCCCAGCTGTCTCCAATTCGATGGCCAATTTACAACATTATGCAAATAAGGTCAGCGAGTAAGGTCCTTCGTCGGTGCTATAACTCGGCTGGAATGAATCACAAGTTGGGAATCGGTAGATCGATCACGTATAGAAAAATGTAGGTTGAATATTACGTTTTAGGGTAATTAAGTGATTTTAAAAAAAAATGCAGAGCAAGTTTCCATATTTTAGTGCACTTCAGTCACCACAAACCTTCAGTAAATCCAGACTAAAGCGTTTCTCGACTGGGCTCTGGTCATTAGGAACCATCTGTATCACGTGTGTGTATAGAGTTCACAATGATGTAATGTCTTGTTTGTCTTTCTTTTTTACTTTTCTATCTAGTTATTTTAATTGTGTCTTCATTTTCTTTTCTTTTTTTGTTGTTGTTGTTGCTTTGTCGCAGGTGCGTCCATCGTAGGAATAAGAGAGCGGGGTGGAATCGATTTTGTTGATTCTGAAGTCGAAGACACGGGCTGTTTTTTTTTTAATGTTAATTGAACACAAATGAGCAGGTCTGCAGCGATGAATAGGCGTCTGCGTCAGAAACGATTCAGGTGCCATTTGCCGAATTATGCACTCTGACTAATTTGATGAGTATTTCTTAGTGGATGGTGAAATGTGTTTTGTTTCTCTTTCTGAAAAAAAAAAATAAAAAATCACATGTAAATATTTGTTTTGACACGAGCAGTAATGAGCTAATGTGTTGCAAATTGCTTTTTGATGATAGTTAGACCAAACCTGAATCTCTTTTTTAATTTGTTATTCTAACAGCCTGGCACTTACCATCATGCACTATTTTGCTATGACAGAATCAACTGTAGCTTGGGGGTCAGATTTTTAGTCGTATTTTCTTTTCTTTGTTGTTGTTGTTGTTGTCGTCGGTTGAAACTAAGCTTTAAAAATTGTTGCCTCCTTGCTTTCCGAACATGCTTCAGTTCCGATAAAGGTTCACTACGTGGTTTTGTAAAAGACATTCAAACTCAGAATTTTAATATTTACAGTGTTAATGAGGTGATAATACAAACTCAGAAATATTGTTGTTTCCATAACTGAATAAACAATATGTCTTCAGAGGAAAATAAGGTTCCCAGAACACTGTTTGAGGCTAGAGAGGTGGCAGGGTCCGCCACATAAGACATTGTGTGAAAATTGTGTTGTCCTTCGAGGTCAGTTTGTTTAGGAAGGGAGTTTGAAGATCAGTGAAGATTTTTTTTTTTTCTTCTGATAAAGATTTCTCCCATGAAACTACATGTTGCAACTTTAATAATACCCACCACTTTATGGGCCTCTAATTTCTGGGAGTAGGAGCGCTTTAATGTAGCCGCCGTACCAAATCCAAGTTTTTTTTTAGATTTGTCTCTGTTCAGTCCAAACGAACCCACTTTCTTTGACTGAAGGTGGGAGAGGTGCAGCTGAGGTTATTTGTTTATGCAGATCAGGCAGTGCACTACTGGCAGAAATGTTTTGGCATGTGCAAAAAAAATCTGAATGTTGGCAGTGGCACATGCAGACCTTTACAAACCCCCACAAAAAACAGACTTAAATGCACGTTTAAATACATCTTTTAATGTGATTACAGCAGGATTTTATGGCTTAGATTCACGGGTGATTGATTCAAGATTCCTCTCAGTTGACAACACCTGCAGCCAGGAGTCAAGTGTGGGTTTATTAAGCAAGAGAAGCATGTTTTATTAGAAAAGTCACTGACGGTGTTGACCAAGTGCACTGATATCATTATTTCATCCAAGATTTCAGTGAATATCTGTGGAGCTGTTTCTTTGTGCCTTGCAATTCTGCACCTCCACTTTCCTCCTCCTCCTCCTCCTCCTCCTCTCTGCTTCTTTTTGAGGAGGGATGAGATGAGCACACATGTGATCGGTGATTATAGAAGCTCGTCCAAACTCCAAACATTATGCATTTATCCTGCTGCGGCCTATTCGCCACGCTGCACCGCCACAGCAGCACCCTCCTGTTACAGAATATTGCAGTTTGCGCTCTTGCAATTTGTCCCCGTTTTCATGAAATTAGAGGCCCATATCAGCTAAAAGAAATACTATCTGAGTTAGAAGATAATGGTTTAAAAATACTTTTTGTTTACATTTTTTGTTTTAAGGTTTTTTATTCTCCACAGCAGTGATGATAGCACGAGACAGCCCGGTCCGGTCCTCTCTGTCCTCCCACTCTGACCCTTCATGTGTCTTTGCTGTACAGTTCAGCTTCAGTGCACTTCTTTGTTCCTCTGCAATATTGACACTCACTCAATCAATCAATCAATCAATCAGCCCAATGTCCATATTGTCACGGTGATGACAGCGACATGTGACACAAATCGCACGTAGTGATGTTTTTTGGGATCTTTTTTTGGTTTGTTTTTTTGCATCTCAGGAATATATTTCATTTTGAGACTTTTTTCTGTTTTGTTTTTGTGTTCTTGTCTTAAAAAAAAAACAAAAAAACAAGGGGGTTTGTGAGCACTTCCCACTCTTGCTAGCTCCTGAACGCTGACACCATGTATCTTGTTCAGTTTTAAGATTATCACAATGTTAATAAAAACGATTCAGTGATTCTTCAGTAACTCTGTCATCTTGCTGTCATTGCGATATTAGACTTACGGAACCGTCTTTTTGATATGATCACTGACTTGAAATACTGATATTTAGAAATATGCTGCAAAATAACCATGAGTTTTTTCGAGGTTGATAGAAAAGTTGTGTTTCTACACGGTGTTATCTGATTTTAGCTTATGGTGTGTAAGCAGGTCAATGCTTTTTTTTTGTCCTCTATCATTATGTTTTCCTTGTAGCGACACACATCTTCATGTATATCGGTCAGTCACTCACGAAATATACAGAATGTCCACAGTAAAGATCAGGATTAGAGCTAGACACAGATGTTAGTTCAGCTTCTGATGTACTTTGGTGAAATAAGGGTTTTTTTTCACATCAAGCTGTGCTGAGAGGGCTTCATTCGATATTTAGCACCGTAAACGGAGGTGTTTTTCCTCCCATTGTCTGTGGGAATTATTATATTTAATTTAGAGGTTCATTCTCATGTATGAAATAAAAAAAAAAATTGTTGAATAAATAGTTGCCAAAACATCTGTGCAAGCCTGATTCTATTTTTGTTTTAAATCACAGCTGTCCTTCAGGGAAGCCTCTCACCCTCAATATTTCTGGTCACGGAGATAAGGACTGAGGATACACTATAAAATGCTGCTGCTACTGTTGCTGCTGCTGCTTTGGAAACAACTCAAGAATCCACAGGAAAAACACAAGCAAACACATGCACAGACACACACGTTCATGAATTTTTAGTTAACAAGAATAATTCATGCCGGTCACAGCTCCCCTATCTGTGCGCAGTGGTGGTTTTGTGATGCCGTCGGTGTTCGTCATGTGGAGTCCCTCAGCTGTAGTTTTTCCGCTGTCACTCAACAGCCTATACGAGGTTGTTACACTTGTACAGCGTAAGAACATTAAAAATGAATTGCTGTAAGTTAAGACAGAGTGATGGAGGGAAAAGAATAAAGAAAACTGATCACCCCCAAACTACACAGCGCCATGTAGTCCAATATATGCAATAGAAGGCAGACATCTCTATGGCTTGATACCTCCAAAACTCAGAGACTCACACTAGATGAAGAACAATCTAGATGGATATATAACACTACAGGTAAGAGAAATGACATGGATTTGGCGATTTTGGGTCCTGTCCTTTTAAAGTCCGAGCTGCTGGGAAAAACACCTGTAATAGTTTAAGTTTTTGTATGTTTTCCCCTTTAGCTCTAGATTTCATAAAGTATCACAGTAAATCCTTGGGACTGAAACATTTGAGGATGCATCATCTTACAATAATGAGATTAGTATTCACTTGTAAAACCCTTCAGTATTTGTGGGTCAGATTTGGTATATTGGATTGGAGTTTTCAGATCCTTTACCTGCCGAGTGGTAAGATAGTAGAGTTTGGGTCAGGTCGGGTCAACTTTCTAACCAACAGGAGCTTTTAAGTAAAAGTAGCAATGCCACACTGTAAAAGGTTCTCTCCAACTTCAAGTGCAGCATTCAAAAGATGACTTTAATAAAAGTAGGTAACTCTAAAGTATCAAATGTTAAACTACTCACCTGCACTCTGTATGTTCCTTTATCTCTGTTCTGTGTTTTACTGTTTTACACATAGATGCTGCAGACGTTTAAGGCTGAGCTCATTTCAACCACTTCATATATAATCAGGTAGTTAAATCTACAGTGATGCATCATATTCTTTAAGACTATCATATGTTCGTAACATTGCTTTGCCGTGAGAACCGGATACCTCTAAAACGCCTCAGAAAAACAGCCTGTTCTTTTTCAGCGTCGCGATGATGCATCTCCCGGCAGATCCGAGAGGGTTTTAGGATAAAAAAAAAAAGTTTATTCGGCTTAAGAAGTAGGAGAATTCTTCTCAGCTCATAAATAAACAATGAATCCTTCAGCTTATCACAGAAAAATCTAATTTCCCAAATCACCAAATCTGGAGTTACGTGGTCTCATTGCTAAAGAAGGAAATTAATGATTGCATGTAAATATGAAAAGCAAATAAAGCTGTCGGACAAATCAGCAAAAAAGAGTACAAGATGAAGCATAGGGTTGCATATAACGGAATGTAAAGTGCAATGAATTTGAGGACACGTCCGTACTTACACCTTTACATCCTTTAAATCCTGACCACGTTACTTTCACCACTTTGGTTCCAGCAGCATGAAGATAGAGAGGAACTGTTAGGAAAGATGGAGCGCATGAAGAGGGATGTAAGAAAAGAGAGCAGGTTTGGATGCCACTGAGCCTGACGGACAGGAATGGGAGCGGTATCAACCCATTTCGGCGAGTCAGAAGACGATGGCTGAGGGGAGAAATTAGGTAATGGCAATAACACGTCATGTTAGACCGAATAAAGCAACTGCAATCAGCCCAGCTGTCAGGAAGAAATGCTGCCCTGGACAGAGAGGGAGCTGTTTTCTTTCTGCGGCTGAGGTGTGATTTTTCTCCTGATAAAAAGTGAGGGGTCAATCAAAAAAAAAAACTCAATTACCGCACAATCAATCAGAGCAGGTTTGCGAACTGCACACATAAATCACTGTTCATGTTTTCCCCCCTTATTGTCGAGCAGATTTTTTCCGCTCGTGTGTTTGCATTCCCCCAGGGGAGAATTATGTTCAAACTTTCCCAAATTTGCTGAAAGTTTTTTTTTTTTTTCTTTTTATTCTAGATGGTGACGGCAAAGAAGAATAACGCGACAGATGGGGGAGACAGGTGGGATGACAGGCAACGATGGATTTGAAGCCATGCAGTGAATGAATGGCACTCGGCATAGTCCACTGAGCTGTCGCAAACACCCGAAGCCAACGCTGTGTTTTTCTGTCTGCCTATATTCAACACCTTGTCAACATCCTGCTTCATGGACAATCACGCCCCAAATGTAATGTTAAAGGGAATGTTAAAGTAATAACCCATAACCACGTTACACCAACATGAGCAGGTTTCTCATCTCTTTAGAACGGGAGCTTCAAACTCATTACTGAGAAACCACAAAAAGCCTCACAGCTCAGACTTTCTGCAAATACAAAGCTTTCTGTCCTTATTTTCCTTTTCTCGCTCTCAGTTATTTTCCTTTCTGTAATAAATATTGGACTTGTCAATAAGTTTCTCAGCGAAAAGACGTCATTGTGGTTTCACTGCGAGCCGAGAGTTTTTATAAGCCATTATTCTGTATTCCTCCCACAGAGGGGAAACAACTGGTGATTTGGGCTTCAGATTCATAATGAATGACTTCGTATTTGTCTAGTCGCAAAGTGATTTGCTGATAAGGCAAACACGAGCGTAAATCAAAAAGCCCGGGAAGCAAAGCTGAATACAGAAATGTGACATTAAATTGAATAATAATGCATTGGCCTTAACTCGCCCATTTGTGCTGCCTGTTTAAAAGTAGCCGCTGAAATGAAGAGGGAATAAAGCCGGCTGAAACTCAAACGGAGATATTGATTGATGCATTTATCGAGGCAGTGGCGGACTCAGGATGTTTAAGGAGCAGGGATGGGGGGGGGCAAGTGGGCATCGTGTTTTCTCCACTAGAAGGGCCCCCTAAAGGACACTTCATGGACACTATCATGCTTTCAACAATGTTGGGGGGACCCAAAGGGCACTTTATCACATTGTTTCCACTGGAACGGCACCCTACAGTGCATTTTATCATGTTTTCTCCACTGGAAGGGCACCCTAGAGGATGCTTTATCATGTTTTCTCAACTGGAAGCACATCCTAGTGGACGCTTTATCATGTTTTCTCCACTGGAAGCACGTCCTAGTGGACGCTTTATCATGTTTTCTCCACTGGAAGGGCACCCTAGTGGACACTATATCAGGTTTTCTACAATGTGAGAGCACCCTAAAGGGCACTTTATTATGAATTATCTACCACAGGTGCACAAAGAGGGTACTTTCGCTGCGTTTTTTCAAAAATGCGGTTACAAGGAGGGGTGATCGCCCCCTTGCACCCCCCCCTGAGTCCACCAGTGCATGATGTTTTTGCTATTCTGTTCCAGAATGAGGAATCACCCGCCTCCTGGCCGAGTGAATCATGTTCACGTGGGACATTTCGATACAAAGCTGCTCCTCAAAGATAATGAATTAATTCCTAAGATCAGTCATCAGTACATCATAATGAATTCAACTTCATACTTGTCTAATCACAAAGTGATTCGCTGATAAGGCAAAAATGACCGCTGTTTAAAAAAACGCCCTGTAGCAAAACTGAATACAGAAATGTTAGATTAAATTGAATAATAATGCATTGCCCTTAACTTTCCCATTTGTGCTGCCTGTTTAAAATTAGCCTGTGAATTGACAAGGGAATAAAGCCGGATGAAAAGCAAAGGGGAGATATTGATTGATGCATTCATTTAGGTCTGTCAGCGCAAAGACTGTTTCAGAATGAGGAATCACCCTCCTCTCGGGCCGAGCAGCAAAGTTAAACATACAAAGCTGCTGTCCAAAGATAATGAAGTGGTTTCCTAAAATCAGTCGTCAGTGCAGACACGTACCTCAAAGTTTCTCCTTTAATATAATGACACAAATGTTCACCGTTCGGTCGATGAAACACTTTCCTGCCACTTGGTTTCTAACTTTCCGAGAGGGAAGAAGAGAAAATTGTAGAGAAGGGAATGGCAATTAGAAAGAAGGCAGCAGATGGAGTTGCTGGGGAAAAGAAAGAGGGAAAGTACTGATACAGTATGTCTCTATTTCTGAAGGCTGCTGCACAAAGGGCTGTTTAAGATGAATGATGCCCCCTCTGCACAAACATGGACACACACACACACACAACTCTCGTTAAGTGTCACTTTCTGAATGTGCCATGGCGCCGAGCCTCACACCTGCCCAGTGCTGTCAGTCTGCCAGCTGCGAGAGCTGGAGCTGTCTCCGAGGTATCAGCCGCTCCATATGCAAATACCTTCCTCTTCTTTATGATGTCGGTTCACTTTGCCCACATCTCTGGTCGCCTCCTTTCAGCCCTTCAGTCAGAGCCCCTTCGCTCCATCCCTCTATCAATCCCAATCTTCTCCTTAATCGCTTTCCCCCATTATGTCACCTGCCCTCGATACAGGCCCCCATAACTCATCTTCATTTCCCCTCTTCATCCCTCCTCTCCTTCCCCCCTCTGCAGCCTCCCCGTGCAGCCAAATCTCCGTTTACGGGGATGACTCACTCACTTTTCGGCGGGATCGAGCAGGGACGACAGCAAGAGATGTGAGCGGCCTTTGATGTTCGGTAATTGTGCTGACCACGTACGGCAGGAAGAAAAAAAAAAAACACACACACTCCAGACACAAGCACACACACATAGTATGACCTGTTTGTCGTGCCGTAAGACGCCATCAGAGGAGAATCCATGCAGGGAAAAGGCTTTGATGTCTACAGGCTTTACTTTGAGGGACTTTTCCCCACATGAGCCCCCCGAACACACTGAGATCCTCAAGCAAAGCATCTTTGACTCTTTCTAAAGTTCAGGCCAAGGACCAGAGGTGGGCAGACAGGTGACCCGCAGTTTAGACAGGCACAGTCGCTCCACGTGACAGTCAGGGGGGCAATGCGGGGGAATATAGACGTCTTTTCATATGCCACAAAAGCTAAATAGAATAAAATCAAGGGATGGAGTCGTTTAAATGTTAAGAGTCTCATCTCTGCCAGCAGGTGAGATGTCTCATATGGAATTTGTGGGAGATGCACAGTTTCTGGCAAAGAAGTTAAGTCAGCCTTTTTTACACAAGGATCTGTGCTTCTACTTGATTAAATGCAGAAAAAAAAACATATTTAAAAAACATATTTAGCTAACGTGAAGCCCAGTTTTGTAAGGTAGCCATAGGAAAAATGGTAAAAATTTGTCATATCTGATATTAAATGTACTTCAGTGTTAAAAGTAAGTTTCCAGCAATAAATTAACTCTAAGGTACAAGTAAAAGTAAATTGAACATCTATTTAATTGAGTCTTTACTATATACTCTGGATCAAGCTTTTTTATGGTTACCTAAATAGGTATTTGTTTTCCGATGGCAGATAAAATAAATCAATTTAAAATTGCACTGGTTCGTTTCTGATGCAGCATGTAATCTGAAAAGTAAATGGTGACTAAAGTTATCAAATAAATTGAAGGAGTAAAAAGCGCAATATTTGGCCCCAACGTGTCGCAGAGTGGAAGTATACCTGACTAATGTACGGGTACCTAAAAATTGTACTTAAGTGCATTACTTATGCAATTAACATTAACATTAACTAGTAAATGTACTTAGTTACATTAAACCAGCAGCTGTTAATGAACATCAGTGAGTCGTTCTCTTATTACCCACCTTCGAAGTGCCATTGAGCAAACCTGGAAGACTTGGAAGAGCAACATTAGGGGAGGAATGTTTACAAAAAGAACAAAAGCAGCAGAGATAAAGCTCTGTGGAGGTTACATAATGTATATTATATATAGGTCAATTGTAACCAGTCAAATCTTTAGTTTAGTTGTATTTAGTTTTGCCTTGTTTTAACATGTCAAAGAATTGTCAATAAAAAGTATAAAAATAAAAGTTTCCTCCGGGTGCTCCGGTTTGCCCACCATCAAAAGATGTATATAAGGTTTATTCTCTGGTCAGTGTCCTCTGGAGTTGGTACCAAGGTACTGTATGTCAGCTGCCCACTGTTCACTCAGGTATAGGTAAGAAGATACAGACCTGCGTCTATAAATCATTTTTTTTCCCTCTTGTTAATCATGTGATCATTTCCTCGTGATAATATACACACAGCTCTCGGCACACTGGCTCCGGGTAAAGTTGACGAATTGTGGCAGAAGTTTGAACCGCTCATGTCATGTGGGAGAACGTATCCATTAAAAACTGACCGTCTGGACACGAACCTAATGGCGGCTGTGCCGTTTCGCATCTAAACTAATAACAGCACAGAGCCAGAGAATCTCTGTATGTCCGTCCAAATGCCTACGAAGCTCATTTCAAGTCAGACACCCATGTAGTAGGAGTATATCACAGTGGAACGCAAGCTTTATGGAGGATTGCAAAGCATTAGTCGGCCTTTGGCTGGAAGCTGCCGAGGCTGCAGTGATACTGCTAATTTATATCTGCTGCACAACTAATGGAGGATATAAAAAGCCTGAGGTTTGTCCATTCCAGTCTGTGCGTTTTAGGGCACAGCTCCAAATGATGAGGACACGGTGTTAAATGAGAGTTTTGTGGCAGTTAGGGTGTCTGTGTGTGTGTGTGTGTGTGTGTGTGTGTGTGTGTGTGTGTGTGTGTGTGTGTGTGTGTGTGTGTGTGTGTGTGTGTGTGTGTGTGTGTGTGTGTGTGTGCGTGCGTGCGTGCGTTGAAAGCAGTAGTAAAACAGGAAGTAGAGAAAACAAATTATAGTGGACAGCTCCAGGTAATTCTTTTAATGGCAGAAATGCATTGTATACTTCTACTATCTTTGATCCAAAGCCCAAACAAATCAAATGCATCATCTATGCACGACGTGTCGCAAAATCGACAGCAACTTTACTCTGCACGAGAGAGTGACGAGAAACTGGGGTCTTCTGGATGACTGAGCTGTTTTATCTACTGATAAAATCAGCAACAGAAACTAAAGAAAATAGCGCTCTGGCTCCACCCACTGGTTTTTACCACAGCCAATGATAATAATTGTGCTTCCAGAGCAGTTCTGCCCGGTGACAATCTGGATTATTTGTTTCACACAGAAACAACACTTCGGTCAGTCTGCTCTGAGCGACATCGTAGCAGCTGTGTGTCTCTGCTGGCTGGCAGCCATCACAGCCTCATTAGAAACGTCATTCATCCAATGTGACGATAACACGAGGAGACACCAGCTAAGTGAGGGGGGATAAAAGGACTTGGCTTCTTCGAAAATCGGTCGCAGTCACGCCTGTAGTTTGGTTCAATTGGCTTGGACTGTGGACAAAAAATTTGATGCATTGTTGCTTTTTAGTTCTGGCCTGATTTTTGCTCCACAGTGATGTTTCTGAAGTAAAAACTTCATTTATATTTTGAATGTCATAAATATTCCATATAAACTCACAACAAGCTATGAGATGGTGGAACAATGGTATAAGCTCCTGTAGAAGCCATACATTCGTAGGATATCAGCCTTGTTTTGAAATGTCAATGTCATGTGACCCACAATGCTAAAGTGTAATGGAGATTTCTAGGATTGCTGGAGGTCACTGTTACCATGGAAAAGTTTATCACACCAATGAAGGCTTTGTCGGCTAGCGTGTTACTGCTACTACAATCGTATTATTTACATTTTGTTCATCACAGTGTAACCAGGATCTCTCTTTCTGCTTTCATGCTGTGTGTTTTTAGAAATGAGAGTAGGTGTCCAAAGCCCATATTCTGCCTTTTTTTAGATGAAATCATTGAAATCAGTAAGATAGTTAGTTTGTAGTCTCATACAGTTGGGAAACCCAAAGCGTCAGTATTTGAATAGTGAGAAATGAGACTCAAAAATCAGCTATCTTACCAAAAGGAGCTTTGAATCATTATTTACAGTCTTTTGTATTTCAGTCTCGTCGTGGTCACGATTCATCTCATAGCTGGCTTGGTTTCAGACTTAAAACTATTTATATAAGGACTTTCTGAAATGTCAATTAGCGAATGAATGGTAAATACAGAACTCTTACACCAGCTCTGACACTAGCAAACCAAAATTCATCTGTATGTCTGTGGGCTTGATGACATAGTGACTACTGGCAGTAATAGGTGGTCAAATACTGTAAATGGCAAGCTAACCGCAATCTTTCTAGCCAGACCAGGACAAGCTAATGTTAGTGAGTCACAATAGGCCTAGCTTGCCAAGCTTCTTCCTATTCTTCCTATTCTAGGCTATTTATTCCTTCATGACATGGTTCTCCAGTTTGTGCATCATTAAATCATTCAACACAAAGAGTTGAGAAAGGGGTAAAATAGCTCTTTGAGCTAGCATGCTTACTAGCAGTCTGTTGGCTAGCTCCATCGCTAACCTGAGTTAGTTCATTCCACAGTTTATCCAGAAGAGGCACTGTACCATCAACTTCTGTGTCATGACTGTCTACAATTGTGGAGCATTTAATCCGGCAGAGTAGGTTAAGCTAGAGGTGTACTTAAAGTAGACCATGTAACACAGCTTAGCACAGCTAGCTTCCTCCATTTTGGACTCTCCACATCCTTGTCAGTTCATAGCATATGAATTGTGTAAAGTGTATAGTATAGTAGCCTCCCTCCCTCCATCCATCCATCCTTCAGTATCAACCAATATGCCAAGGCCTACTAACAAAAAAACAGATTGTGTCCATGTGTCCTCTCTCCAGTGATACAACTGGGAAACAGTTGTAAAACAGATTTTTTGGCAGATCTAGACAACCACTGCTTATGAAAATC
>OMLP01015902.1:14656-27943 GCA_900302685.1 Spondyliosoma cantharus
AATCCATCCCTGCATCCATCCATCCATCAAATCAACCAATATGCCAAGGCCTACTAACAAAAAAACAGATTGTGTCCATGTGTCCTCTCTCCAGTGATACAACTGGGAAACAGTTGTAAAACAGATTTTTTGGCAGATCTAGACAACCACTGCTTATGAAAATCATCCAAAAATGTGTTCTGACAAATACGTTGTTTTATAATAAAATGTATGGGTTTCTCTCTCACATACAGTGAATTGTATTCGTTCCTTCTCAGATACCGCTGACTGAAACAGAATCCTAAACGTGTGTGACTGGAGAGATACGTTTGCTAAAGCTTGAATAAATAAGGAGAAAATATCTCCTGCCCTCTCTCAGCTGGTTCAGAGTCTACATGTGTCCAGGCGGTGAAGCATCATGCAGCTCATGTTGGTGACCTTTAGGCCACAGTAAAGGCCACCTCAACACAACGCAGACAGTTACCATGACAAAACAAGATCTATCACCGGCTCTGCAAGGAAACTCTGACAGCGAGAGAGGATATCCTGTTGCATCAGAATTTAGTCATCCCTCTTTTATTTTCTTCAGGATAATACCGAGCTTGTCCTCGATCTGAGGAACAGAGAATTCCTCCGATTCAACATGATCTTACATCCACTTTACACTGCTTATGTATTTTTATTTAATTTAATCAAATGGCTTTTGTACTGTCCGGTGGTGGCTGTTGATTATTTACCTGGGTTGGGCACTGAGAGCTTCTTTTTACACACTACTAAGCTTTGACGTCAACTATGGAACTGAATCAGAAATGCAACCACGCTCTTACAGCTCAGGTCTGCTTCTTGATTAATTTACTCAACTTACTTTTGCTGTCGAAGCAGATTCTTTTCTGAGGCTGTGAGACTCCTTAAGTAATCCTCCACACCCAACCTGTACAAAGAAATTGTATTTAAATCATATAAAGGGACTACAAATACAATGTTGTTGTAAACCCTGTGTTGTATGATGACCAAAAAAGGGAATATTGGATCTTAAAGGAGACATATTATGGGAATTTTCAGGTTCATAATCTTTAATGTGGGTTACTAATAGATTTATATGCTTTAATGCTCACAAACTCATCAGTTTTCTCATACTGTCCAGTGGAGCAACAGTGTAGTCTGCCTCCCCATCAGAATCCCCGTCTGCTTTGATTGGTCAGTCACACAGGCCTGAGCGAGCAGCGAGCAGCGCTCACCGCGTCTCCGGCCTTGCCGGTTGGTGTGATGTCAAGAAGTCACAGGATTAGCGGTGTAACTACTCATGAGGCATTTCACGGCCCTTAAGGGGCAGCAACTTTCAAGATCTTTTACATGAACAGGAACCTATACAACACAATGAAGGAAAGGAAATTAACTAAAAAAGCATATATTAATCTATAATCTATAGATTAATCAATTGTGAAAATAATTATTAGTTGCAGACACTTTTAAATGTTATAAATGTTGCTTCTGACATGCAGTTAATAATGATAATAATAATAATTAATAATAATAATCAACTTGCAGAACAATAGATTTGAAAGTTGAGTAAAAGCATAATTTAAAAAAAACACCAGTCGCCTGCTGTTCAGTCCGTCAACTGAATGAATATTGTTTGGGCCAACATGGGTTCGTCAGCAAGACAGTGACATCACTACATGTCATAGATAGTTCAGCCTTTCATCCTGTTCCACGTCATTTGTTTAATAGGGAACCCGCGGAGACGTGGCCACCATGGAGTTACAGAGACAACACATCAACGCACATCCCTGAGTTTGAATATTTCACTCTTTCCTTTTCCCTCTCCTAATAGAGACATTATAAATGCATGTGTCTGTTTTTTTTAAGCACAGACAGCAGCACCGAACTCTGCCCTGACAGCAGCAGACATGCCTGGAAACAATTACAATCTCTCAACCCGAATTGGCTAAATGTGAAAAGGGCAACGGGGTCCAAACCAATCTGCTGAGAGTTTGACATGCTCCCGGTCAGGGACAGCAATTCCCACAATTCCCACTGAACCAGAGAGAAGCACTTGTGAATTGTGCCAATATACCGGATGGGTCTCTCCGTTGCCGAACAAAAATGCCAAGCTGACAAGAAGATGGAAATGAGTTCACAGTGAGTACTAATGCTCAAAACAAAGACACACATACAGCAAACATCACTTTAACAGGGTCCTCAGGTCACACACAAGTAATTGCTGCTATCAATTTTGACAACAGAATGTTGGCTGAGTGTCTTTCCGTGTGGCTTCGTCTGTGTGTGTGCGTGTAAACATCTTCCATAACTGCCTGGTGCAGGACAGACACAAATCACCGGTGTCCATTATTAAATACTGTAACCTGCAGTCCAGACATTTCCTCTGGTCCTTTGTCTTCCTGAATTTACAACACCTAACACTTTTCTGTTAGACATACTACAGCAAAATACAAATATTTCTCTGGGAGAAACTGGGATGTCAGCGCTCCTACCACAGAAATTTGATTTTGCCGCATTTCTGCGGAAAAAAAATATCAGCTGTAATAAAACTACCACTGTTGTACATATGCTGCTGGTCATTTCCATGTGCACCAGTTGACTGGAAGGCCCCATTTCAAGGTTACAAGATCAATTTATTGTCATTTGTTAAATCACTAGGGTTTCAAAAAAGTGAAGTGGAAAGAGTCTTTGAGTCTTGCTACATATAACTTAGAAAACGTGTTGATGATGAATTAAGGAGTCTCACGGCCTGGGGAATGAAGCTGCTCTGTAGTCTGGTGGTACAGCAGCAGATACTTCTGTATCTGTTGTCAGATGGCAGCAGGGTGAACACACTGTGGCTGGGATGGGTGCTGTCTTTTAGTATAATCTGGGCATTGTGCAGATTTCTCACTTGACTGGTGTCACAGACTCTTTTATTTACATTTGACCTGGACTGCAATACATGACTCAGTGTTTCCCATTCATTACTTAGACTGTGACGGCCTGCACAGTGTAATCCACAGCACTATGTCAGTGCTAGTTACAACTCAGCACAACACCTGTGAAAAATATGACGTGTTAAGATCTGAAAGGATGCAGTGAACTCAGTTTCGATTGGGAAAGCACCCTGTTTTTCCCTGGGTTACTCGAGCTAGTTAGCTGTTAGCAGCCAGAGGGCAGCCTACGGTGTGTTTGGCTAAGGGAGCAAATAGCTATAGAGCTAATAGCTTACAGCTAACAACGCAAACAGTAAATAAAGGTACTCGTGACTTCATTCTGAAGTAGAGTTTGAAGTTAAACGTACTCTGAATGCTCATACGTTTAACTAGCAACTGTAGATGATGTCAAAATAAAGAAAGATCATTTTGATTTTGGGGCGGTTTACGTTCACAATTACAGGACAGTGATGATGATGAAAATGTTAGCCTATAACCCTGCGCCGGGGAAAACATTGTAAAAAAGCATCATGACTCAAGAACTTGAAGCTATGAGAAAATGTCCTCTTACAAAATCAATCAATGCAATATCATCAATATTTCTGTCCTTAAAGCATACTATAAAGCCAAGATTTTAGCTGCAGAATCTACTTTTATTCTTACTGTAATTCACAGCTTAACCTTGAGCATGCAGATTATTATTCACGTACAGATAGAAGATGTTGGGATTTGCGCAGTTTGACATAAATAGCTGCAGACTCAACCCGGGGCAGAAAAAACAAGTCTACTCCCAACTGTGTGTCTCCAAGACCAAGAAGATTAAGAATCTATGGTTTAATTTACAGTTAATGAGTGTAGGATAAGAAAGTAAAGCCCAGAGTTCTCTGTAGGAAAGATGACATTAAAAACAGGAAACAGAAGATTTCAAAAATGTGATAATGTCTTCTTGATTCAACTGAACTCCTCTGCTGTACCACCAGTAAGCTCTGTCTGAGCTGAGCCGGAGAGGGAAAAACAATCGCCAGTCATGCATTTTCTATTACAGCCTTGCTCAAAACATTGAAGGAATGTCCTCTGCTATTTAAAACTGTTTACCCAGGGACAGACACCCAGCAGAACACAACGACTGAGAGGAGGGAAGTCGTGGGCTTGTAAGTGAAAGGTCAGTAGTTCAAATCCCGACACGGGGACTAAGCTGTTCCTCACATACAGAAGAAAAAGGATGGGGGATTAATTTTTCATTGTTGAACGTTAACCCTTTAACATAACCCTTTTCATGAATTCATACAACCACTTAAGAGCGACACACACCAGGTAATCTCGTCAGCTGTTTCCACATCTGACTGAGATAGAGCGTATTGATATTTTATGATATCCCTGAGACGATGGATGTTTCTCCATGGATGGTCGGTTCGTCAGCCACTTTGGCAGACTGACTGAATGACATTTTTCGACCAATACTTTTATTTATGAGCTCATTTCTGTAAAACTAACACTATTCTCAGAGACTGGTCTAAGCTGTACTTAGTGTTTTGGCCTAATAAGCTAATGGCTGCATATAAACATCATAGAATATGATGATAGACTAGACTTTTTATTCTTGTCTCTTGATCAGTTGGCCTGAGGAATTGCTCCTAAACCTGGACCCAACAAAAGCATCTCAGGCAGACAAAGAAAAACACAACTCGGCAATTACAAAACATTTAGAAGTGCTAAGAGCTTAAATTTGGATTTCAACAAAATTGAAAAAAAGTTTTGACTTTTATCTTGTATGTGAAATGTGTAATGTATAAAAAAAAACAAAAAACAGACAGAAATTCATGTTCAAGTTACAAAAGCTTGGTTACATCACCTCTGAAATGAGACATCCTGCATGAGACCAACAGGCTCGGTCTGAGCACAACAGCGCCTCACAACATGAGAACATGTATAAGCTGTTTAGATTCACTCTGGCATAATGTGACCAAGCGAGCACTCACATTGTTATTTCCTGTCAGCACAATAAAGACCATTGTGGCTCGACTGCTGATCGCCTGGTCACAATGTCATGCTCTTCACAGGCTGCAACGATTTCAAGTAGTCAGCAGAGACTGCTCCAGCTCATATGACAACCATGTCCTGTTTCAGATTAACACCGAATCTCCAGTCAACAGCAAATCGATTAATAGGGACAAATAAAATAATCTGTATTCACCAGTTAATAATTCCAAAAGCAAGACAACAGCTATCCGAAGAAACTAAGACCATCTTGAACAAATAAAAGAGAAATTTCCTTTGTATACTGTGATATCAGCCCCATTGTCAGTCTATTTTACAGGCTCGCTTACAAACAAAAAACTTCAGCCACGCGTCACTTTGGAAGGAAATTTTCTGAACAACTGTCGTATGAAATTAGGTACACAAATGTTTGTTCCCCAGACGATGAACTGCAATAACTTTAATGGCCCTCTAACTATTCATCAAGAGCCACCATCTGGCGAAAATGTCAACTGTCCAATAATTTGGTTTATGACCAAGAACCAGCCTTAGCTGTTCCTGTGTTTATTACCAATTTTAGTATGCTATCACATTAAGCTGAAATGGTGAGGAAAGTAAACCTGCTGAAACAGAGTTTTAGTCTTCAGTCATAGTCCTGTAAACAGTTTTACAGACGTCTCTTGTATGATGGTGGTTTAAAGCGAGAATGCTTATTTGACCACAGGGGAATCTTTTGTTGCAATACTGCGATTGGCCCCAAGGCAAGATTGAACGCAGGGCTTTGTCGCCCAGCCATATCCAGTTCTAAGCGATACATTTGGGCTTCAGCCACCCTAGCAGCATGATTGCAGGGATGACAGTGACAACTATTGCAATGGAATGTATTGGCAATAGAATTGGTGAACACATGGTTCCCAGAGGATGAATCTCTTATTTATTCCATCCTCCCATTATTCCAATAAGTCAAGTGTAACGTTCCACGTATTCCAATGACTGCAGAAAGAGTTTAACAGTCACAGGTCTACTTGTTAGTGTTTTTGTTTTTTTGATCAAAAATAGTTGTCTACGTCTTTTGAGGCCCAACAGGACAGTTGGTTTGAAGAGTGTCTGGAAAATGACCCATTGCAAAATGGTCCAGAGTATTACTAGAAATTCCACAAAGCTGCGTTCCTCTCAAACCACATCAGGCTGCAACGTGAAGAAGGGTTGGGCTCACAGATATCAGAAATGTCTTGACAGTTACCACGTGATCCGTTGCATTCCACATCAAAATGAGGTGAATTTAAAATGGAGATGTGATCCAGGGGGTCCCTGAGGACTCAACGATAACCACTTACCAAGCCGGCCTTCTCTACACTCGTTGCTTGACTATTGATTCTCCTCGAAAAACGGCTGCACCTTTTGATGAGGTGAACAAACACATCCCTTGCTATTGCCTTCTGCAGCAACCAAATGACCAATGACAGTGACTTTCAGCCCCGGTCTGACACCACTTCTGTAGCGGCTTTGGTCCCAGCATTTGTTTGAAGTGACGGAGTGATCTCGGTGTTGGCGAAAAGAAACCAGCACTGACTGTTGACAGGAAACAATTTTATGCTATTTCTGCTCATCGCGTAAATGCAAACAAAGTTCATTTTTAGATATTTGGACAAATGATCATCACTGTCATTGTCAGTTTTCTTGGAAAGGCAGTCTCCTTCATTCATCGACACAAAAGTCTACATGCGACCTTTTACACTGGAAGGAAATACAGAGGGAAAAATGCAGAAGGTAAGGAAGGAGAGGAGACGGAGGCTGACGGCAAGACTGTAGTTGAAAAATGCATGAGTCTCCAGCCTCCAGCAGATTGCCTGTATATATATAGTGTGTGTGTGCATGCATGCGTGCGTGTGTTGAGAACTGTGGTGTTAGTATTTACCAGTCAGCATGTAGAACAGATAAAGAAGGCAGTTTGGGATGAGTTAAATAAAAGTGACAAAGTGCTTGAGGACTGTGAGTCGCCTTGTATCATGTGCAACTCTGTGTGTGTGTGTGTGTGTGTGTGTGTGTGACTTCATTGTTTCTCACATTTCACTCACCCCCCGCCGATTAAGTCTATGTATGTGAGAGAGGGAGAGACGCCACTGTTTGGCTTATAATGAAGTCACGTCAGCTGAAGCTCAGCTCAATAGTCACGAGTCCCCAAAATGAGGAGGAGGAAACAACGCAGCCAAGGAGGGGAAGACAGATCGGTTAGAGGAGGAGACCAAGGAGCGATGGGGAGAGTTCGAAGGAATGAAAGATCGCAGGGCAAGAGGGGCTGTGAAAAAGAGACGAGAGAGCAGGAAGAAATGAATAAAAAGAAAAAACGAAGGGGAGGAAAACAACTAGGAGAATAAAGAGATGAGGTGAGAGGGGAGGACAGAAAAAAGTGAAGGAGACGATAGAAGAGAACGATGCAGAAGATCAAACAAGATCTGGTAGAAAGGGAAAAAGGGGAAAAAAGGCTAAATGTGTGTGTTCAGCTCAGCCTCTGACTGCTGTCAGAACTCACCAGACACTTCAGTCACTACTTAAGCTCCAGTCTCTTTTTCCTCGTGAACAATATAAAGCAGGGCAAGAAATACAACAGACACTTAATTGAACGGGTTGACATTTTAGGAAATATAGTTTTTGCAGAGATAGATGAGAAAATTGATACCACCCTCATGTCTTTCCATTAAATATGAAGCTGTAGCACTCAGCACTAGGACTGAATTAGTGGGAAAGCCTAGTTCTGTCCTAAGGTAACAAAATCCACCAGTACCAATGTTGGAAATCTGCCAATTCCAAAAAGAGCCGCTCATTGTTTTTTTTACCAGCAGCTTTTGTATTTTAACCGGCAGCATTGTTCAACAAAGTGAAATATAATAAAACAAGATCTACAATACTCAATATAGTGCATATATATATATACACAACAGCTCAGATACACAACAGTGCGCTCCTCTTCTCTAACATGAAGCTGGTTAATGGGGCTGATTTAGTAGCTGCCCTTGACTGAGAGGCAAGGTAATCGAATGACTCATTATAATGATTTGTGATGAGTCGCATTGATGGTGCGTTGCTGTCTTTAGGCAGCAGTTAGCCATTGCACCATTGACCAACAAAAATCTAATCAAACATCAACAGCCTTGTATTTTTACTGCTATTTAAAGGGTGCATTATTCAGATAGTGAAATGTCCTTGTATAGGTTCACAACGCGGGTACACTTATTAAATAATCTTATTTAATTATATGAGAGTCTGCTTTCAGTCATTTTAAACATTTTCATACATGCAGTAATGACACTGCAACAAATACTGTGGCGCATTTAATCAATAAATCTAAAAGCTGTAGTTATAAACGTGACAGGACAGAGGAAACGCTCCAGAGGGAGCAGAGTTAAAGTTCTAGCTTCTGAAGAATCTCAGGAGTTATCAAGGGGACGGCAGCTTCTCACAAAACGATTCTACTGTATGAACCTTATGTGTGACCTTTCTATGTTCAGAGGAAGACAGAACATTAATTAACATGAAATACCAACCGATCCTGTCAGACAGTTTTATTAATCAATATTCAACATAATCGATGTAGCTTATCTGCTGTTCCTCGAGCGCAAATGTGCACGTTGAGGGAGAGACACACATATTGTTTCTGCTGCTAGAGGATCACTGCAGGTAATGAAATTAATATTTAGAAGCGCCACAGTTTTCGAATGAACAAGACCATTTAACAATCTGAGGGGATTCATTCAATCATTTGCAGAACAAATCACGAAATTAAGGTCATACAATAGGAACAATTGTTCTGTGCATCTCAAAGACGTGAAGGTGATTTCTCCATTTGGATGTAATAGCAATTATTTGATCGACTTTCAAATACATTTGGAATATCTATACACTTTCCACACATTCTTAAAAAGGTATAAAATCAAATGTTTCTAGACCTGTTTCCAAACTTGATATTCAAAATGTATGAGCGCTATCCTTCCATGCTCTGGGGAAAGAGGTAAATAGCAACCATAGTGTGGATGTATAGCTGGAAACTGCAGTGACTCCCAGTGGAATCAGCTCTTAACAACCTCGGCCATAAATAGTGAATTCCTCCTCCAGACCATTCAGAGAGGGAAATGAGTCTGACTGCGTCTCTGAGGCTGCAGCCTGTGGATCAACTCAGCTAAAGGCTAAAGACCTTCTTGGCTTTAATGAATTGAAGGAAGGAAAGCAAATGACAATAAGAGACAACAAAGGGCCATAATCTGCATAAAGAAAGAGCCAATGAAAAAGGCATGAACAGGAAGAAAAGAAGGGGGAGAGGTAGAAGAAAGAGGAGGAGACGCAAAAGCCGAACTAAAACAAATGTTTATATATCACAGTCTCAAATTACAGCACAATTTATCGGTGGATTTCAACTTTTCTGTCTTTTGATCAGTCAAATTCAAGCGACTATAATTCTTGCAAGCCCTCATCAAACATTGCATACGTCAGCAAATGGTGAGTTGAGTGATTTCACGTTCTTAAATGTCACTGTAATGGTGACATTGTGGAAACCATCTGATATTCCACAAGAAAAAAAGCAAAGATTTGGGACGATTTACGAGACTGTGTAGTTAATATAATTATCTCACCTGAGTCTGTGTTGTGTGTTTGTTAGTTGGTTTGTCATTAAGATTGCACAAAAAACGACTGCGTCGCAGCCCAGAATAACCCTCCCATTAACTTTTGCTGCCGATCCAGATAAAGGGATGGACCCAGGAATATTTTCTGACTGTCTTTAACACTGTGCGATAGGTAGTTTTCCAACATTTTTGTTTGATTTCATGGATCTTGGTGAAATATTATCTGGCGTATTGATGTGGCTGGTATCAATGAGTGAGTACAAAAGGGGACTGCTGAGCCTCCCTGTGGAGCTATGCTTGCCTTTTCCAGTCATCCTGCAACCTTAATCTTGTGGCACCTTTGAGTGGTCCCAACAATGAGCATTTAAATGAATTGTCATAACTCTCTAATGATTTTTTCCTTTCCCTGTGTGTACAAACACAACATATATATTTCAGTTGAATTAGTTACTTAGGCTATTGTATTTGGACAGTACCGAGGTCAAACAGAAAGCTATCAGAACCATTGGATAACACTCTGACGGTCGTGGTGCTAAAACAGAACACTGACATTGCATCCTGCATCAAAAAGTCACATGCATAAACATTCAGAGGTCCACCATTGACTGATTTAGTCACAATGAGGATGTATATCATATCAAGTCCACTCTGATTTTAGCTCTTAAAACAAGCCAATTAGCCATTAAGCTAGGACTCTGACTTCAGATCAGCCTGCTGCTGAGTTGATCAGAAGTCATTTGATTCATTCATACCACAGAAAATTACCATCAGCGGAGCTTTCAATCGAACTGTTTGGATAATCTTTCTCACTCGATGTGGTGTCTTTCTTGTTGAAACGGAACATTGGGGCCTCAGCGATCGATCGGATGGTGACGTCTGTAATGATTTAGTTAGATAAAGTTGGATTCCCATTCCTGTGCCAGCCTTCGCAAAAAAGCTATCGGACTGCGTTCGGAAATGCCAAGAATCTGATTTTGGGCTGCACCCTCGTCACAGCAATTAAAACCAGAAAACATTCACGAGGACACAATATGTAGAAGCCGCGAGCCAACAGGCTTCTTCATCTTGTGAGAGAGCACAGTGGGAGGGATGGCAGTAGCATCGTGACCACTAACTCTTTGCACTTGGAAAACAACTCCACACCTCTCCTCCTCCTCCTCCTCCTCCTCCTCGTTTTCTCTCCTTTCTTCACCTTCTCTCTCCTTCCTCTCCTTCTGCCTCCGTCACCAAGCAACTAGCCCTTCCTCCATCTCTCTGCTTCTTTCCTCGTACTTCTCTCTCTCTCATCTTTGTCACTCCCTTTTGCTCCTGCATTAAACCTCCCTCCTCCTTGGCTGTGCATCACATGTAAGGTTTATACTCGCAGCAGCTTTTTGTTTCAGCATATGCAGACACCAGTAAAAGCAAGAAAACACTGCGGTTACACATTACTGTTTTCTGAGTCATCAATGCTTCTGGTCTCAAGTGTTTGCGTCTTGTGTTGAGATTTCAATATGTCTGGAAAACACCAGCGTTTTCACCACTTACAATCTCTTCAGACGTGACATGGGCTCTAAGAAAGCCTGTCCCTGAAAAATACATTCACCTATAACTCATTTGCATTATCAAATACATTTTTTAATAAACTTAATGCAATCCAGATTGAGTTTCTTATCAGCATGCTAAGAAAACCTTTAAAATAAACATAGATGTTAACTGTTCTCTGCCTACATCAGCTCATCCTCATCAAAAGCAGCCATATAGGTGAAGTGTGAAAATGGCTGACAATGAACCATGTTGACATTTCTTGTTAGATGGCGACCTCTAGTGGCCGTAGTAATTATCTTGGCAGTAAAGGAGGAAGTAAGATTAAGCAGTATAAAGAGTCGGGGAACGGATGGTTAGGTCAATAGGTTCATATCCATTGAGCGTTGTTCTGATTGTGATACCAGTATCAGAAATACTGCCGTTAAGCAGAGCGAACTGGGAAGTAGCAGGGTCCAGTTTCATAAATTTCGTGGCAGACGAGGCAGACGGAGCTAGCCTCTGGATAACCCTGCCAGTAAAACCACGATGTGTTCAGTATGCAAGGCTGTAATCTCGAGGGGTGGCACGAGTGTTGCCAGTTTCAGCACCAGCAACCTTATAAATCACTTGAAGAAAGAGCACGACGAAACCATTCTCCCCAAACTTTATGAGACAGGTGAGGGAACACGTTTCATGTAGTCTGAAAGACTTGCAGGCAATCAGCTTCACTACTGACATCTGGACCTCCGACGTGTGCCCCATGTCTTTGCTGAGCGTGCACACTGGGTGGACACAGTATCGCCATCAACATCTGCCCTTCAAAGTGCGGTGCTCCAAGAAACAAAGTTCCTTCAGTAAGCGTTAAGGGAATTATTTATTCCTAGATTTAATTAAGTTGCTGTTGCACTGTTTTAAACTGTTCTATTCAAAAACTGGATGCACTAACAGTTTTTATAGAAATTGTTGTGTAGTCCAGTTTCAGTTGAAGCAACTCACCTCTGCCACACAACAAGAAACCTTTAACTGCAAGGTTGAGGTTGGGAATTTGGTTCAAATCTAAAAAGTTGATAATGGCATGAGGCATATTTCCTCTGCATTCAACTAAAATCACCGTTATTCATTAACCTTCACCCTGCAGCCTACACTTAACCACAAGCAGGAAGTGAGCCCCAGTATCTGGTGTCAAAGCCCTGAACTCGTTGACAAAAAACTTGTGGCTGAATTCGCTTCAGCCGCGTCAGTTTCAGGGTCGTGCCAGTGGTCATCCTGGCTCACTGTCACACAATCGGGGTTTAGGATTTGGTTTAATGTGACTGGGTGTGTAAAGCAGTTGTGTTTGTTCCTCCAGACTCTTTGACTTTCGGTTTGCAAAGTGCTTCAACATCAAACTTCACATATTCCTCTCATCCCGTCTTTTTACCTTATCTCCGTCCCCGTTCCCCTCTTTCTCTTTGAATCTCACTCATCCCTGCCTCTTGTCTCCTGCTGCATCTCTCTTGAAGCCGCCCCGACAATGAACTGCGCAGAGACTTCTGACGCACATCAAGCAAACTCCTCACAGCGAAACAGAGAGAACGAGGGATCAACACAAGTAGCATAAATTGCAGGAAGAGAAGTCGGACAGGGTTGTGCTCAAAAAGAATGAAATACTTTTCAGTCAGGTTCACGTTTTAATCCAAATTTTTTTTTTTTTATTATGATTAAATTACAGGGATAGTATATTAACTATAAATATCTGATGGGTTGTTGAACTACTTAACTTATCATCCATCTTTACAGCTTGGCTGGGTAATAAAAAGTCAACTATCATCGCATTCAGAGTTCATTTTGAGGAATACAATTCTGTGATTAAGAGCACTCCTTATTTCATTGGAAAATAGGCCACATTCAAACTGCCTGACAGTGCTGACTGAGCTCAGTTGTATGACAGATACTGTAGAAATACAGCACAATATGACAAATATAGGCAAAAATGGAAGCAGAAAACCATGTTCTACATTTGATTATTATTATTATAATTCAAAAGGAATACTGGCTGATGCATCATTATCTCAATATTACCATTCTAAAATATTGGTATCCATATCTGCCCCAAAACGGTCTCATATATATTTTCTCAATCACATACACGCAAATAGAGGGAGATCCAATATTTGAGACACACACACGCGCGCACACACACACACACACACACACATACAAACGTGTGCACACGAGTGTAGCATTTCTGTGAATACAGTACATCCAGTGCTGGTAGTGACATTCATTATTAATAAGGTGCAATT
>OMLP01015902.1:27963-50670 GCA_900302685.1 Spondyliosoma cantharus
ATACCATTACCACGAAGACAGAAACGATGCTCCTCTCTCCAAGTTTCCATTCAGCTTGTCCTTCTTGCCGTCTCTGACATCATGCTTGCAAGTGTGAATGTCACACACACACACACACACACATACAAACGTGTGCACACGAGTGTAGCATTTCTGTGAATACAGTACATCCAGTGCTGGTAGTGACATTCATTATTAATAAGGTGCAATTAGTGTCAAATCTGCTGCTTACTTTTACAGCAGAGACATAACCAGACGAACAAATATGTCCAAGAAACATCCAAGTATTAATAAAATATTGTCAGTGTGAGAGTAATGTAGACAAGTTTGGTCAACATAGTCATCTACAAGAGTAAGAATAAGATGCTTGTCAAAAGTTCCAAAAGCAGAAAAAGCATTTTTTTTTTTTTGCCTAACCAACTAGTGCAAGACCTGAAGAAGAGCAGGAAAGAAAAGCAAATCTTCAAATCTTACGTTTGGTACTTTAATTTGACATAAGTTATCAATTTATTGAAATTGTCACTGATCTATCTTTTGTCAGTAAGATAGTTCCATAACAAACTTATCTTTTAAGCATCGGTGGTCACATCTACTTGTAAGAGGAGGACTGGTTGCTCTGGCGTGTAAGCGAACCGAGCCACCAACCCAGCTAGTAGTGCTGTGCGATATGGACAAAATTGTATATCTTGATATAGCTAATTTTATATCCCGATAACGATATATTCTGCTTCTGTATCCGCGTCTGTTGTAACATTACTAATAATGTTATTTTCGTTGTCCATTGCGCGCTCCTCCATCTCCGTCATGCTGCTTTGCCTCTGTTTACTCCCGAGCGGCCAGTGCCGTAAACGAGTCCTTGCGGGTGACGTAAATATGTTACCACAAAGCAGTAGCGCGGCTGCAGTTACATTCGCCTTCATACAATGAACTTGTTTTGAACTTGGACATCCAACGGTCATTCCAACGTTGAGTTGTGCTTTACAGGGCGTATTAAATCACAACTGTAGTGTATGTTAACGTCAGTGTAGCAACAGTGCTAAACAAGTAGCCTACACGTTAAAATTATGATATAAACAACAGAGGGTTATATCCTATGGTAGACATTTTTATATCGCACTATGATATATATTGTATTATCGCACAGCTCTACCTGCTAGTGTGAATGCCTTGCTCTAGGGAACTGAAATGAACCTCAAACCTCGGTGGTGTCCTTGGCTCTCTTGAAATAATTTCTCTTCCAACGCTAGTGATGTAAGGTATTTATTTCAGGGAATTGAAGCTCTGACCCTGATGGTGTTAGTGCCTTGATTTGGAAAGCTCTACGTCTACCTATGACAATGTCAGTGCCTTGTTCCAGAGCGTTTGTGCCTTGGGGTTAGAGCACAAAACAACCACTGCAGTCTTGGTGCCTTTTTCTCAGGAACTGGACCTAAAAACCCTGGCAATTTCAGTGCCTTGCTTTAGGTAGGGTAAGAACTTCCACACCTGGCATTGTTAGTGCTTGCCGTGCTCATTTGAACATTCAATCCTGTCGGTCTTTGCTTAAGAGAACTACACTTCCAAACCCCACCAATATTATTGTCTTGTTCCAGGCTTTTAAACCTTCAACCCTGGAAATGTTAATATCTTCTGGCGTTGTGCTGAGTCCGATGTGTTCAAATCAAACTACACGTCGTGAAATTATAAACATATCACTCTCTTAATATCTCTATGTTTGAGTTGTTGACTGGGGACAAAGTTCAGTTACAAATCCAATTCTTGGATTGTGGTCCTAACGACTCTGAAACTCAGAGCTCACGCGTGACCTTAATGACTCTGTAAGGACGCTCCTACACAGAGTTTAAAAGCCAGCAACTCCCCTCCAGTTACTTAGAACTGAAGGAGCCTCTTGGATGAGAGGTGAGACGTCCTCAAGAAACAGAAACAAGTCCAGTTGCCTACGATACAGCACTTAGAATTACCACGACCTGGATGACTGAGAACCTTCATCAACAATTCTTGGATAAGTGACATTTTACATTCTGTGCCAGTTTTCTTCAGCCAGGCTCATTAAGCTCTGTGGCAAAAGAAATATGAATCCATTTCTGAAGAACTGTCCCTCAGAAATACTAAAATAAACACATTGTCCTCCCTCGGTGTAGCAACGAGAAGATGGTTCCACATCACAGAATGTCTTGGCCGTTTAATAAGAGGATCACTCTGCCCTCGCCCAACTTCTGCCTGTCAGAGTGGAGAGAGCGGTAGGTAAATCTAAAGAGATATATTGCGCGGAAAAACTGAAATGTCAAAGTTTCCCCCACAGCCAGACATTACAATTGTTGCACCAATATTCTGCTTCCACATGCCCACATCCCACCTCTATTCAAAAGAAATATGTCAAAGCCAGCAACAGAAAGGGAAGGAGAGAAATTGTTTTCATCCTGCGAACACAGAAAGACAGAGCCCACGTGTCAAAGACGGAGTCGTACAGGTAGAAATGAAGACAGAACAGAGGGGAAAAGGGAAGGGGACAGATCATTTATCCTGTGACTTTCTGGCAGAAAATAAAAGAAGACACATGAAAGACGGAAAGAAGCAATGAGGGAGAATGAACCAAAGCTTGGAGGAAGAGACAAACAAGTACAGCTTGTGTTTAGTCCCCTGGTGCATACTTGGCAGTGACATATAGAGCTCATTACTGCAGTTTATTAATTCATGGTCACTTTAGCTAAAAAAAAAAATTATTTCAGCTCTCTGGTTCCCTGCTTGATCAGATGGTTTTATCTTCTCTGTCAAGACTCTAATCACATTGTTGGTTACAAGGATCAACAACTTGTTACATACAAACAGAAGAAGGACCCATGTGATTGGAGTTTTTACCACTCACTAACTTGCATTCCTTCTTTAGCTGTATCAAAAGATTATACTGAAGCCTGGGACACCATATCTTTGGATTAGAGCTGCTGGTTGTTTTAATTATCAATTCATCTGTCGATTTATTAACTGATTCATAACTAGTCTAGGAAACATCTCGAAGAAGAACACAGTTTCCTCGAGCACAATGTGATGTCAATATTTGTCTTGTATTGTTTAACCAACTATCCAGAACTCAAAGAATTTCAATGGAAATTCTCACAGTAGAGAATGTGAAGGTGAGTATTTAACAATAAATCACTTATCAAAATAGTTAATGGTTCCTTTTTCTGCCATTAATCAACTAATCACTGCATTCATATGATATTAATAACCACAGAAAGAAAGCATGAGATTGCCATTTAAAACTGTAGGCTAACTGATAAAATGACCAGGATCCTGTCTTTCATTAATACAGCACAACCTCGTCAGAAACATGACCATATCACTGCTGTTTATATCCATTGTGAAACTGAAAGACAACATTTAGGTTTTTTTTTTTTACTTACTAATGTAGTAAGGAGGCAAAAGAAACATAACTGCTGTTACGTACGTGTATGTTTGTAATTCAATGTACCTAACCCTAATCTATTATTTCAACCCAAACCAAGATGTTTTCCTAAACCTAACTAGGATATATTCTGTCACTGGTACACTGCAGCGGTCATTTTATTTTATTTCATATGTTCTTTTAGGAGTAACTCCAAATCTATCTATTAAGTCTCGGAATGACTGTTACCTGGGTCAGCGATTAACTTAGAAGGCCAACTTCACGGTTTAAATCGTCCTGTTATTACAACGTTTTTTACTGAAAAAAATGTGTTGGAGTCCAACAAATTTATATCCCTCCTGTCATCATGTCAGTGGAAAATAATTTATTTTCAGTACAATTTGAGTTGTATCAAAGGTGTAGGAAGTAATTCTGGAGAAAGACAATTTATTGTTAAATCTCCTGGTCCTTGGTCATCAAATACCAACACTTAAGCTTGCCGTTCGGCGGCCCCCGTGAACTGTTTTTAAGCTCAATATAAACATGGATAGTATGAGACAGGAATTTATGTAATTGGTCCGGGCCATTAGAAAACTTCACCTTCTCCTTCTGCACCAATTTCTTTTTTTAACAGAAACCCTGGGTAACGTTTGCAGATTTCTGTGCATTCTTTGAATACAGTTATTTTACCAGTAAAACCATTTTTGAGTGGTTCACTGTCCAGTCTGGACTGAGACAAGGTTGCAAACAAGCAGGCGGGATTCGTCTGTCTTTGACAATTGCATTTCTGTCTGTTAGTTATGAATAAAAAGTTCTTGTCAATAAGGAAGAGAGCAGATATTTAATCCAACATGGCTCACGTGTGAAAAAGCAGTCAACACACAACAATGAAACAAGCAAACAAAATGGTGCTTATTTGTTTGAGAAACCCTCAATTTGTTCACAATGAGACAGTTTCGTGTTGTTCAGTTGATACAGGTTCCTGTTGCCTGATTTGATATCTGGAGACCACAGCGTAAGGATGGAGAAACAGCATCTATCCATCTTACAGACCCTCAGAGAACAGTGTGCCTCTGCGGTTTATAAATCAACATTAGCCTCCATCATTAAAAACAGAACTACACAGCGAGAAGTTGCCTGTCATGAGAAGAAGTAAGAAGTAATCCGGGTATTTATGAGTGAGGATAAAAGTGGCAGCTGAGGGGAGAGAATGTACTGCCGAGCCGATTTACTGTCCAGAAGAACAGTCTTTATTATTGATCCCACAGTCCTACCCGGATTTCTGTTCTCATTCTGACAAGCAGTCCATTTCTCAGTCACGGGCTCTGTCTCTCTCTGTGGCGTAACAAACTTTCAGGAACGCATTTCTTTATCAAATCGTCTGAGAAATGGATCTAGACTGATACAAAAAATTGGCGTGGCCGTTATGAATTAAATCAGCTCCTTGCTAGTAAATCTGCATCACCAGCCAATAAGTTCCAAGTAATTCTAACTTAAAAATGTCAAAGATATATTTGAATTGATACATCCCTTTCATGCATGGTGTCCAATACAATGGAAAGATAGTTGGAAGACATTTCATACCATTTGAGTTACCAAGTGGTGGACCCCCAGAACCATGTATAGAGACAAGGAGACAGATGTAATCAAAGTAAAACTTATTTTATCTAAAACTAGATCCAATTGGCCAGGCAATATTGTTTACCAATTAATCAATTAAAATCCCCCCAAAAAATCTGATCAGCCACCTCTAAAGCCTCTGGTCAAGGCTTTATTAGGCGGCAAAACCGCCCGGTTAGTGGGGCAAAGATTGTGGTCAAACAAAAGCTGCAATGATTAGTTGATTAAACAATTAATGAATGTAAAGAAAATGTATTGTATGTATATACATCATCTATTTTGATAACAGATAATTTCAGTAAATTTTCAAGCAAAAATGTCAAACATGTTGTGTGTCCAGCTTCTTAATTGTAAGGATTTCCTTTGTCATTTACGATAGTCAATGAAGGATCTTTGGGTTTTGGAAAGTTGCTTTGACAAAAGAAGCAATTTAATGACGATATCACAGCATTTTATCTTTATTTATTTTTTTTTACATTTCATTGACTATGCCAATGTTTTTCAGTGCTTCTAGTTCTAGACCGGGCAGAGCTTTTCTGTGCAGGGTTTGCACCTTCTCCCTGTACCTGCCTGGGTTCTCTCCAGGTACTCCAGCTTCCTCCCCAATTCCAAAGACATACAAAAAGTCAGGGTACTTTAAAATTGTCTGTCGGTGTGATTGGGAGCATGAACGGTTGTTTGTCCCTATATGTCAGCTAGGATCTGCTCCAGCCCCCTGAACCCTGAAAAGGGTAAGCGCTTTCAGATGGATAGATGGATGGATGAGGCACCCTGTCCTGCGTGTTTACCTGCTCCAACACACCTGATTCAATCGAAAGAGTCGTTATCAGGCTTCAGCAGAGCTTGATGAAGAGGTGATTATTTGGATATGGTGTGTTTGAGTAGGGAAACATCTGAAACATAGAGGGTAGGGGGCTCTAAAGGGACCAGGATTGAAATAACACTGGACTACACCATTAAACATTAAATAATCTGCAGAATAACAGATGATTAAACTAGTCATTTGTTGCAGCACTCGGTCAAACCAGCATTGAGTGCTGTTTGAAGACAAGATGTGAACAACTCTGCTGAGTCAGTCAGACTTGTCCTTGACTCAGCCATGCCCTATGGCCTCCTACCAAACAGCTTTTGAGTTTGTCACGATGCCACTGGCTTTTCAGACAAAACATGAGAATGACCTCAGGACTAATTCCTTGACCGTTGCATTTATTTACCCAGAATATGCTTGACTTTTTCACTCAGGTTAAGTGGCCGGGTTTTTGCATTAGTTCATGCAGTTCCAAGTGAATTTGTGTCTGACAGCATCAGTGACTTAATATGCAATTACGCTCGTCTCCAAGTTAACAGTAAAAGTCACGAGCACTGCTGTGCAACTCTTTTTCTGCTACAATGAGCTATTTATTTTAACTCACCATATAGATGTGATTTAGATTTGCTGGATTTTATCTCAACGGCTGAATACCTGTCTGTCCTATGTGTCCTGTGGGTCTGTTATTCTGTGTCTGCGTTGCTGTCAGTTATTTTCATATGAAGTCTTTTACATCCCCTCGCTCCCTCAGTCCCTCCTCTGTTTATCGGGCTGTAAATTATACATACTGACTGGCTGGACTGAGCGACACACTCGGAATCAAATCGTTAACCTGAATGTGTCACAGTGTCTCCATCCTCACACCAAAAGACACTGTAAACACTGGAGAGAGCTTAAAATGATACACAGCACTGGACTGGTTACAAATATGGATACAACTCATTTTGATTATCAGTTTGTTTTGTCAGCATTTATGTTTTCAAACTAACCAATGAACGTAAGCATTATTACCACACACAGTCTATTCAATGTGTTGATGGTTATAAAATACGATGGGTTTACGGAGAATGGTGCATTGGACCTTAAACAATCAAAATCATCCACTACAGTCACTACAGATATGAGTGAGCTACGCTGATTTTAACATGTCATGGATGTTCAATACTAAAAGTCACCTACGTGTTGGCAATCTTGTCATCTGGCAATAATATGTGATCGTCTGTCTGCAGTACAACAGCTGCTTTGAGAAGACACAGTGTGTCGAGCTCCTCATATGTATGGTACAAGGATTTTTCTTTTGGAGTAAAAAAAAGAATATGTTGCTCATTTAAGGCTTCTATAAAATAGCTTGTGATTATTGTTATTAGAATTATTTTCAATGAGAAGCCACCAATACAGTAACTGTAATATAATAAACATATATATAAATATAAATAACAGTCCAAAACCAAAAGACAATTAATATAATTTCAGCCAAGTTCAAGTGGAATATTTTCACATTAAAGGAGTTTGAGCCACCAAATTGTTGCCATTTTATGCTTAAACAATTACTTACATGCACAAAATGTAATTTCTACCTCTATAGGGCCTCTCTATCAAAACAACATACAAGACGTTTGCAGAGCGTTGTGTGTGGGGAGGGCCAGGCTAAGCAAGGCAGAGCCACTGCTGCAAAGAGCTAGCCAGGGGCTCTGCCCTCCACGCTGTCCTCCGCCTGACCTTCTGGAGGAAGAAACACCCAGAGTTACATCGGATTTTGCTCTGATCCGGAGAAGTGCACTGACAGAAGCGGAGCTCAAAGATTACTTTGTCTGTTTGGGATTCAAATGTGGATTTATCTTTGTTCTACCGTTTCTACCTTTGATCAAACTGACTGCAGTGGTGATCTGCAGAGATGACCTCCATTTATAGGTATTATTGTTCTGTAATGTTGACTGCCGACTTGAGAGAGGAAGAGAAAATGTTTCTTTACTTCATAAATGTAATGTTACACAGAGAATAGGGGAAAAAGAAGAGCCAGGACCAGAGTCTCTGATGAGTGCCGAGTTCAGAGAGAGCATTTGGGGGAGAATAAACACTCGCACGAGTAATGCAACTAAACAAATGATTCCATTTGCTTTGCTTGTTGTCAATATATCAATAAATAACAACCATTTCTAATGATTTTCTAACTTCTTTGACAGGCAGAGATGTTAACGGGAGAGAAAATGTTTCAAAGTTGTATTCACGTGATGCTGAGTCTCCTTCCTCCCTCCCTGACGCAGGCGACCAAATAAAACACCCTGTTACTGTAACTTGCAGATTACTCTGGCTTGAACATCGTTTTAAATATTCAGGATAACACATGTGCACAGCTCAAGAAATATGGAACAAATGTCTAACCATGTTGATGCAGAAATGTTACATCCTTAAACTTACATATTTTTTTTGGCCACTTGGGGGCAGCAGACACGACAAACTTGTTAGCAAACAGCTCAGGACATATAGAGCAAAAACAGCCTCCAGTTGGTGTCCACCTGACAGACGTCGAACATTCACTCTCCTTTTGGTCACCACCAACTACTGAGCCAAATATCAACCTCTTAAGCCTTTAAATGTTCAGCTACGTTTACCAGCTCATCTCTAAATGTGTCTCTGTCTCTTGGTGCTGTGCCAGTAACGTACAACCAAGACAGTGAGCTGAAAGACACCATGAAGCTCCATAGAGCGGAGGGGAACTACAGGGCTGCAGAATTCTCAGTGGGTTCATCACTACAAACGAGCTCTTTCACATGCGTGTGCTCATCTGATAAATTATTAATAAGAAAGAATATTGATCGTAGCTGATTTAGTGTGAGTTTATGTGCCAAGAGTAATTTGTTGCTCTTGAGAAAAACTGTCTCTAGTGAGGTTGTAGCCTGGCAGTCAGTGTGGTAAGCGCGCAGGATCCAGTTCAACTAATATGACTCTTATTTCTGTTACCATTTTTCAGATATGCATCTTCCCTGAGCATGTCTGTGGCTGTATAGCACTTAAGATTACAATAACAGTATGAGCAAATGAGCGTACAATTTATTTAATTCACACAAGATTTGTTTAAAAAGCCTGATTGGGGTGGCTCTATAGATTAAAGTATAGAAGCAGGTGACAGCCCGAGGAACACAGGAAACAAAGATGTTCACAGTGAATCAAAATGAGGGTGTTTTTACGGAAAAACGCTCAGCTCCGACAGGTCACTGAGTTTGTACTGACATACATTTATTCAAAGCGTCTCTGGTTTGTAATTTGGTTCATTAGCTCTGTGAGGAAAAGGAAAAAAAAGCAAAGAAGAGGGGTTGGCTCCAATCTGCTACTGAGCTTTAAATCAACCACATTATTGCTGCCAAGAAAGGTTCGTATCACCAAAACTTCACTTTGCTAACAGTTTATCGGGAGAGCCCGCTTGAGGTGGAAATCTTATTTATGCATTAATCATCTTGGGCTGGGTGGATCCTGCTGGTCCTGGTCAATACACTGCGGGTGGGTGGCAGGAGGAGGAGACAGAGGCAGTGACAGAGGCAGAGAAAGACAGAGAGCGAGAGGAAAAGGGCACGGTGGTTAGGGAGAGCCGTCCCAGAGTTAAAAGGTCAAAGAGAATCATCACAGCAAAACATCAGAACTGTTTTCTCACGGGCTCCCACTCTCTCTGGATGGACTGGATTTTCAAACATTACCATGGAAACTGCAGACATGCCTCATAAAAACTAAATGACAATGGCAAGAGAGGTCTACAGGCCTGAACGTGTACAAATAGTTTGTCTGTGACGCCACATTATTGTAATCTCAGTCTGACTGCTATCGTTCAGGAGCCCTGTGGAGGGGGATGGGGTGGCAGGCACAGAGATGTACGGGACTAACATGATCCAGGTTTCAAATGGTCTGTGTTTCTGATGACATTATTATAGGGTATTCTGTCTAGTGTCCAATAATAGTATTTGAAAGAGAATGCCTGACTCTTCAACCGACCAACGTTCTGACAAAAACACCTGTAGAGCGAGCAGAATGTCACTGAAATTGATGCAAAAGGATGTTTACACGCCACGATCCGCTGCTGCACGCGCTCATGTAGGGTTCAGAGTCGTCTATCAAAATACGTGCGGCTTTACCACTGTCAGTCACACACAGCACCAACTATCAGTGATTTTGGTGCAAACAGGATCATATTTTATGGGGAAGAAATGTGGCTTTCCCTCGGATGGCCTTGAATAGCACGTTAGTGTGTGATTTCGAACACAGGATGAGCCTGCACGTTCACTTCATGATGCATGTTCTCGAGACATAACACTGTTCAGAGTTTTATTTGGAGTTTGAAGCATGCAACGTTACATTACATCTGACAAACTGTTTTCATGTCTCTGGAGAGAAAAGCCAAAACTCTCCAAAGGGGGCGACCAGCTTTCGTAACATCATGCAAAAGCAGTAAAGATGACAGCCGACAGAGTCCTCAGTGACACGTCCCACGCCCTTCACAGCCTTTTCTGAGACGATGCTGTAGAGGCAGGCAGAGGTTCAGAGTCTCCTGTGCACTGAAGTGCCACTTTAAAATATGATCCTCTCCACAGCTATTGCACAACTCAACATCAATAAAGATGGTACCTCCAGACTCAGTGAGCTGGGCCAACATATAGCACTCTATACTTAGTACCCCCATTGGTCAACTTCTTATCTTAACTGCCTTTAAGTTAACCTCTTATGCACAAAATTTTACTGCATGTAATTTGTCGTCTTATTATCTGCATTTGACATTTTTATACGTACTGTATAGTACCTCTATGTTAGCCATGCACCAGCTTAAGAGTAATGTGCATTTTTGCCTGCATTAATGGACAATAACATTTTGAATCAACTGAAACTGGCCTTTTTTTTTTTATTTTGTGTCTCTGCGGGGGACTCTCGCTCTCTTCAAAGCGATAACGAAGCACAGCGGGGCAGTTTTGAGAGCTGAGACTTCCAGGAGGAAACGTCTGGATTTTTGCCAATACGTATTAACACGCATCGATCCCTATCTCCATGCTGTGGACATCAATTACCCTCCTAATTTTCCACCGCAGTTCATTCTTTCATCGTATCTTTTGATTAACTTACTGACGACACTGCGGCACTCATGGCAGGCTGTCGTAGCTTATGTTATGAGTCTTATCAATGTGCGGTGGTTGTTTGGAACATCAATAACCAGGTTATCCATGTACGATTTGTATACAGCGGTGTGAGCAAATGAAAAATGCAAATTAGGCAGCAGCCAGTAGTTTCAATTAATATGATGGGAAGTGTCAGCGCCCAGAGTGTCTCCCTGCAGGGTCTGCCTGTAGGATCCTCTAAGCCTCAACTGTAATGAGCAGAGCATTTCCTAACAATATAATGCGCAAACATTCGATGTGAAAGAGTCAAACCAAACGACTTCCCTGACAACCTGCGCCAAAAAGTCACGAGGACACATCGCTTGGCTTTGAAAGAGACAAAATGTTTGGGGGGGCCGCCACGTGCATCCCCTGCAGCCGCTGGCTTCCTTGTTTCTACTGATTAATTCATCTTTTTATGAAATCCCGACAAATGAATAGCGATTCTGAGAAAGCTGGGGCCTTCAGTGTATAATAATAATAATACCGGCAGTGATAACAAACCCACGAGCCACATGTAATCTGTAATTTCCATTACGAGTCCATCAGCGAGGAGTCGACTTGGATTGATGCTGGGGACGCGAAACAATAAAGCTGGCAGCATCGCAGGGGACGTCGAGTGCATTACCAAACCAATAAAGGCTGCTTCCACTAATTACCTCTGCTCCTTCCGTCTTTGTTTACAAACTGATTTATGAGTCAACAAATACCCGAGTCAGCCTATGGGACGGAGAGAGACACTCATTACTGTCACGGTGGCAGAGGAGCTGCTCGTGTGTGTGTGTGTGTGTGTGTGTGTGTGTGTGTGTGTGTGTGTGTGTGTGACTGAAATAATATCCCTCATTCATGGGAACACCTGGTGAAACGGCGGAAGGTGGATTTAAAAACAATATAGTCCATTTGTGATATCTGATTTGTAAGAGACGCTGAAAAATCCTACAAAGATGTAAAGATTTCTGTCACCAGATGTAGATAATTGAGATACTGATGATGCGCTCTAAACAGATACGATAAACTATATTTTCTGTCCACACATCAAACCCTACGGCGCCGCTTCGTTTCCAGATTCCAATTTAACAAAATAAAACATCACACCGCTTCTTCTCCGTCAGTACAATTCAGACTTTCCTTGAGTATCAGCGGAGTCCAGGTGACTGATGTCTGGACACTGAGAACAAGAACTGGGAGTAGCCAAAGCAGCGGGACATCAATACTCAGACAATTTAGTGATATTGTTCATCGTTTTTCAATGCATTAGTCCTGCTGTGTGACTGATGTTCCACAGGTGTTGTTTCTGCCTCATCGTACAGGACTGAAGCACGACACCGTGCTGACTTGACTTAGACAGGAAGTGACGGACTGAAGTTAGGGACCGTCTTATAAGCGCAGGCCAGTAGGCGGAAGTCACCATGGTTACAACCACACAGTAGCAGAAAGACGACTGAATGTTGTCAATATTCATCAAGTGCTGAAATCTCAATGTTCAGCCTGAATGACGAGACGTCGTAAAAAAAACCCCATCTAAAATAAAAGTTAAAGAGCCGAGTTAATGTGTCTCAGGTGACACTGTGCAAGTGCACATTGCAAAGTCAGTGCTGAAAAGATACATCGTGCAGCCCTCCTGTATACCATGTGACAGTGGAAACGTGACATTTAACAGTAATTCATACATACATTCGTACACTGATGGCGGTGGCTGCCAGCACATCAGGAGCAGTTTAGGGTTCAGTATCTTGCCCAAGGACACTCTGACATGCAGACCAGGGGAATCGAACCAGCGACCTTCCGATAGCAAGACGCTGGCTCTACCACTGAGCCACAGCCGCCCTATGGATGGTGACCAATGGATGTTTTTTGACTTTGCACAGCAGCTGTTTCCTTCTCTATTCCTTCTTCTACTCTGTTGGTATCACAAACACGTCCAAACACGTGTGGTATTGATAGCAACGCAAAAAAACACACTGCCTGCAGATTGTTGAGTTCTGGCCACCGGAGCTGATTGCAGCCATTCTAAACAATGTTCACGGTCCCACAAGGTGTACCACCACACATTCAGAAGGTTCCCAGAAGTGTCTCTCCGCCGGGCTCTGCGGGGAATACGCAGCCAGTCTATTTTTGACAGAAGCTGCCTCAAGACAGAGCAGATCGAGAAAGGCAGGAAATCAAATAGTCACTGCCTACTCACCAATGGTGGATGCAGCACAACAACCAAGGGAAAATGACCAAACACAGTCTGAGGAAATCAACATATCAGGCAGGCATGACGCTCCGCATTTTAAACGCACCCGGTGGGGTATGAAGCTGCGTGTAGGACAGAACAAGCCTGTGTCACACACACACACAAGCTGCATGGAGACGTGTCCAATGGGATCAAGGGGTGTCATCCCTCGTCTAAACCAAACAGAATATTTCCTTTAGGTGAGAACATGTCTGACAAAGACAGTTTCCTGTTACATGTGTGAAAGGACAACTCCAGGCAATGTTTGCATCTGTTTCTCGGGACAGTTTTAGGAGTCCAAGTTCTTGCGTGGTCTCGTGATTCTCGCATGATCTCATGAATCCATCAGTCCACCTGCTGCACAAGGTAACATCATTTTAACAGCCGGACTGCTTACTATGTTGTCGCGTGATGCAAGAGCCACAGTAGGTGGCAGTAATGCACCACCATCTATCCACCCAGCTCTACTAGGGCTGTCACTTTTTATTTGAAATTCGGTTCGTTCGAACTTGATTTTTTGAAAAAGTAACAGCCCTAATCTCTACCTACATCTCTATTGAACATGAAAGAAGATTTTGATCGAATTGCCCAACCCCCGTTCCATGGGAGCTTTTCTCAGTTTTTGGAAATTTCAAATATGCTTTTTTTATTTGTAAAATTCGTCAACTGCACAATCTTTTGATATAAACAAGTGTGCAATTTCTCATTTCTCATCATCGATACTGCCACTGTATAGAGTTCAACTCAGACCATAACGGTTACTCGGCTTCAATAAGACTTTTTTAGCGTGACATTCAAATACAAATCAGCTTTTATCATTTGATGAGTTCAGGAACATGTTTAAAACATTATGATGACGATGACGTTATTTTGTTGCCAGCTAAACGTATTGATATGTAGGGTATGAAGAGTAAGTATAGAAAAAAACAATTCAATGCAAAAAAAAGTTGTGACAGATAAAAATGCAGACTTTTTAAACTTTTATTCTTTTCAAATGAGTTTGGGATCTCAAGGCTTCCAGAGACTTGGATCACACCGAAGGATTTTTTTTTACGTGTTAAAACAAGTCCCAATTTCCTTCAGTTGTTTAGGAGAATGCTGCAAAGCTTTTTTTGCTGTGAAGCTCCAGAAAGAGCTTTTGTAGACTCCAAAACTTCACCCAACTTTCCATCAGCAAGGTGTCAACGCAGACAATGACTGAATTTCTAATTCTGGGTGAACTGATCCTTTAACGTGCAGCTGCAACATCCTCCAGCCTTCTTATTTCAGGCTCTACACCAGGTGAACCTGACTGCAGGGATTTGCTCTCACTCCACCACAAGAGCATTACTGAGGTCTAACACTGATGCTGAGTGATCGCAGAGTTCTGGGGTTGAGGCTGAGGTCGGGGCTCTGTGCAGAACAGTCCACAACAACACATTTCTTTATGGAGCAAAGTGCATGGCTGCACTGACATGTGGCAATAGAACTGGGTGAAACACAAACCGCTGACACAAAGTTGGATACACACCGCCGTCAAACACATAGTCACTACTGCAGCGTTAGGGTTTGAACCAAAGGACCCCACAGAGGCCATCAGAACAGCTGCAGACTTCGACTAGGCAATACACGTGTATGCAAACCCACACCCACACAGACACACACTGTATACCAACTCTAGAGAGCAAAAAGCATGATAGATCAGGTTCACGCGCACACACACACAGTGCGCAGTCATTTGCCTAAACAGAAGGGAGGTGCAGCAGTGCTTTGCGTGTGCAGTGTGATCTGATCGAGGACTGTGTGTTGGGAGGCTGCAGACACTTCGCTCCTCGGCAGATCCTCCAGCAGCAGCCCTGCGCCGGGCTATGACTCATACCGCCAGCCTTCCCTCTGATGCTGGAGACGACACGGAAACGCACCACTAAACAACAAGCAAACAACCGTCTGCAGCAGGCACGAGCCGAGCCGAGCCCGCAGCATGTCCCGGGAACATTTCCTGTCTTTTCTCTCTCTTTTGCACTTACCTTTCTTTGACGTTACAGAAACAAACTCAGATCCTCCTCTCAGGTGTCTGCTGCTGCTGCTGCTGCCTGGCCAGTTCGTCTCCTCCTCCTCCTCCGAGACGTCGCATCTCTCCCACGGTCCTGATGGAGAGGAGAATCCGGGCAGAGATGCACCAAACCTGCCTGGAGCTTCGGTTTGACGGCCCGGCGGAGTGTGTGAGAGAAGGTGCAGGCGGAGGGGCGAAGGAGTGAAGCTCCGAGAGCTCAACGAGTCTGATGGATGTCGCTCGGCTTCCTCGAGGGGTGGAGGGTTGACGCTCCTGCTGCTTTCAGGGACTCCTCGGAACGTAGGTTTTGTCAGCTGTTAGCAAACAGGTGCTACCATGTGCCTCTGTTGATTTAACGACAGTAGTTTTGTTTGTGTTTGTTTGAATCATTTTGTCCTCAGTGTTAAAGCTTTTCCTGTCATAAATGTAGGGAACTATACGGAGCCCTGAAGGTGACATGGATGTTTTTGTTTTTGTTTTGTTTTATCTGGCACGTGCGTCTTACTGTATAGATTGATAGTAGGAAGCGCGCGAGCCTTTTGACCTAATTAAAGAGTGCAGTCGGTTAAATGCAGGACCATCTCATAATTTTAATTGATTAATTAATAAAAGTTAATGAAGTGTCTTATTATTGTTATTGTCTAACGGTAAGAGGTACATGTAATAAGTATTTTGATGATCCACGATGAGTGTCCAGGTGTAGGTTTTATTAGCTGTTATGCTAGCCATGATGATGGAGGAGTTGTCAAGGTGATAGTAGCTTGATTATAATTAATTTATGAAATAACGATGCAGTACTGAATACTGGCAATCAGGACAAACTATTAACAATGGATGCATATATCCATGTGGAAGTTGTGATAGAAATTTACTAAAATACCTTCAGTTTTCCACAACATTCTCACACAGATCACATTCTCTCGGCTTTCACAGTGACACTAAACACGTTTGTTGTATTCTGTTGTTATATACAACAGATATACTATTGCGCTTTATACCACAAGGGGGCGCTGTTGTATATGGCAGGTCGAAGTTAACACGCTGTAGAGAGGTCAGACTGCAACAAGATGGCGACTATGTACGATACGACGCTGCTACTGAGAACTAGTTGAAGTAAACGCCACTTGTTCATGATTCCAGCATCCCATCATTTTTGAGTTAACACCACAACGTTCATTTCATTCACTCATTTGAGCCAGAGTGCCACTGCACCTTACTTACTATCTCGCGAGTGCATGATGTGATATGTGATATTTGCCCGCCACAGAGGGCTGCGAACACTGTAGCCTAGCTAGTTTCCTGAGCTAGCTACACTAATTTTGACATGTTAGTTAAGGTAAACTGATAGTTTGACGTTTTTAGAAATATAAGCTTATTAATTTCTTTCTCAGTTAGATGAGAAGATCAATATTGTGCCGCCAAAGCCACAAGCAGGGTAAGGTTAGCTCAAAAGCATAAAGAGTGGAGCCAGGGAGAGAACAAAGGCACCATTTCAAAATTAACCTTAACATAAATAATTTAGTGTGTTTGCTGGAAAAAAGTAGCCTATAGTACCCAACAAATAAATCTATTTTTCAGATTACTTAACAAATGTTACACTACCTCTTATCAATGTATTTCAAAATTAGTTGAGTTTAGATTTTTGTTTGTTTTTTGTGTTTCACATTTTGTAACTGCTAATGTGTATACATTGTTTAAATTATCTCTCTACAGTGTGTTGTGTTCTACCATTTAAATTCATTTTATTTCATTAATGCCAAATCTATATCAGTCTAATTATTGTTAGTACTAGTATAAGGTATTAGTCCTGCTTTGGTTAGTATAATTAAGGCTACAGTCCTACCACTACTGTTGCTTACAGAATAACAAACTGCAGCTTGCAACAACAACATAACCAAAACATCTTTAAAAAAAGTTGTTAAATTCGCATTTATACTGTGACATGTAACTTTCTAGGTCTGTGGAAAGTTTGAATGGTTATCATAGAAAAAGCCTAAACTAAATTATTGGTTGATTAGGCTTGTTTAAAATTCCTACACACCAAAATTAGAGGAAACAACACTTACAAAACGTGAAACTGATCATTCTTTCATCACGTGAAGGCAGCACCATGTGTGTGTATTGAGGCTAGGCATTTGGCATTTAACCTGAAATGATGTGAGTCTGCAGGGTCCTAGCGCCTACATTTTACTTTCTCATTCACTTTGGCCTAAATGTTCAACAGGTGGAAACAAACAATTCATGTGCTGATATTTTTACACGACTAAATGAAAAGAAAACAACAGAAATCAAGATAAAATAAAATGACAGTGTTGTTAAAGTGTTATTGGATGCTGGGGAAGAAAAAAAAGGAAAATACTTTATTCTCAAATCCACAGGGAAGCTGTGCTGATGTTTGCAGTCAATTACAAAGGGAATGTTATTTTAACAGGACATCTGATTGTGTTATTAAAACATGAACATTAAAATGTTTCAGATTTGAGCTTTTGGTAAATATTTTTTGTCATGAAATATGAAATTATTCTCCGAACAGAGGTTTAAATGCAACTCAAGCTGTGAAGGGATGCAGCAAGTTTTCACAGCAGAATAAGAGATATAGATTTGTGAAACATGATCCAAAGATAACATAAATTGCATCTCCTTCAGTTCCTGAAACTCCATATGGCAGTATTAGCTAATACTATAAATTGAAATAGCCTTAGACCTATTTTCACAGTCGATATTTCGTAAAGCACACTTTTCTTTTTGCTAGTCATCAGTAGCTGACTGACAGAGGCAGCAGTTACCAAATACTTCATCCATTCCTTTAAAGTCCTCAAATTTATTTCAATGGCTAAAAAAGCAGTGTACAGTATGTGCAGACCAGACATACAGTAACAGTAGAAGAATGTTGAGAAACAGAATCATGATAGAGCTACAATTTAGCATCTTGCCAATGTAGGCTACATGGAATATGGAGTAACAGATGTAGAGTAAATATACAAGAACTGCAAAAGTAGACCTAAAGAAAAACATGATTTCAATGCACAACCAAAAGATTTGTATAAACTAAGTGAAGCGTGTAGCGTGTGGATATATTGGTAAAGTAGCTCTAAGTGTATAATGAATATGACTGGAGATATTCTGTGTTTCTTGTTACCAGGAGTGGAAAGACCAAAACAAACTATGAATAGATCCTACTCATATTGTCTGTGCACCAAAAGCTTGATATATCTTATTCATTTGTATATCCAGTAGATATATGTTGAAACTTTCCCTTTTTTTTGCAACTTTACGTCTCTTTAGGGTCAATTTTTAATTTCATGTTGTGACAATGTTGTGCTTATGGTCTGATTAGGTTTTTAGCACAAAAGCCACTTGGATAGGGTTAGGAAAAGATCATGCTTAGCTTACCTGCTTCTGTCGCCACAATCATGACCATGTCCCGACATCTCATTAACAATATCTGTTTGTTACCACAAGCACGGCTTAAAACAATGTCCTGTCTACTTGAAAATATCCAGTGGTTTCACACTTGCAAATGTTGAAATGCAGCCTCTAACAGTTGTTGGCATGTAAAGCCATTTCACCTGGCTGTGGCAGCGTTCCCTCAGCTCATATAAATGTTATTTGAATACGATGTGACACTTATTGTAGAAATGTTGATATGTTATGTATGACATGTACAAATGTGTATCCATTGTTTGCAGAAAAGTAAAATGGCAACATTTTATTCTGGCTGGACATATTGCTCTATCGTTGTCCAAAAACTATTAAAAATACAACAGTGAGCCAAACTGTTGCACTGGGCGACATGTTCTCTTCACTACCATGAAAACACACACAGTCCTTTATTATGGGGCCTGTGATCTTTTAGCCAAAAATGTATATTTGTGACACATTATTAAAGATCAGTGGGCTCAGAGCTGAGAGTCCCAGGTAGATAAGTCTGAGAGTATTGAGAGACAACCTAACAAATTGTTGACTTTTGTCTTTCAGGACATTTGTTGACAATAAAACATGGAACACCAGCCTTACCTCTCAAAGCATTTTGTCGTGTTATTTATCTTGTATTGCACGTGTTATTGACACACATTTTAAAATGGGAGAAGAACTGATGTGTCTGTGAACAGCCCTTCAGATAGACTGTTTTCTTTCCAATACTTTTTAATTTGAAACCATCCTGGGCTCTGGTTAATCTTTCAATTAAATCTTACTCTGGCTGCATCTTAGTCGCCATGGATACCACGCGCCTCTGCAAACATGTGAGGTGCCAAAGCAAATGCTACGAACTCCTGAACACACGTGCACACACAGTTGACATAAAGTGTTGGTTTGTGGTGTGTGTGTGTGTGCGTGTGCGTGTGCGTGTGTGTGTGTGTGTGTGTGTGACATGCAGGCACATGCTCGGGTGATTTTACGTTTGATCACGCATGTACCGACGTCAAGCCACGTTCAGGATCAAAGTTTTACCACCACAACCCGTCACCATGGAGACATGAAAGTGGATTCACATGTCATGTTTCTCTGGTCTAATGAGGAAACATAGACGTCTGTCATATCAGTTCCTCACGTTAAGTCAAAGCAAAAAGAATACTGAACAATACCGAGCAGTAGTGGACCGGAAAGAAATGGAAAATAAGAACAGATGACAAGAGTAGAGAAAGGAATGCTGAATGTAACACTGAGCTTCATCTCACAACATATTCTCAGTGCGGTTACGCTTACTGCTCACATCCAGTCAAATCTGCTTTTGGGATTACATCCTACATGTATTTTATATGCAGTTGAGGCGACCCTTTAAATTGTCTACACACATGGAAAACGTGTCAAGGACAAGTAAGTAGCCAACGGGAGGCTGATGCATTTTGGGACCTATCCTGAAAGCTTAACCACCTCATGCGTAAGAGCGGATGTACAGTCAAAGTAAGCACTGTGGAGAACTAGTCACCAGCAGCCGCCTCAGCACAGCAGCAGGAGTGCACCTAAAGTCAGCAAGCTAATACACTCACAGCATCAGTGCTAACATGCTGCTGTTTAATCTAATTTGCACTACACACAATGGTGGCTTCTTAACCAGTTCTGCCAACTACAATATCTTCCACTCAGTAATAAGAACTACAAAATTGTTAACAAATGAGTGCATAACTGGTTACGAAGCCGCCATTGTGTGTAGTGCAAATCAAAATAAAACTAGTATTACCGATAATGCAATAAAAAAGGGGCAATAAAGCCCACAGGGGTTGTTTTGATTTAACTAGTTGAGAAACAGTTTCAGTTTCATGCTGATTCCTCTATACAACCAGACCATCAGCAAGAGGATTGGCTGGTTCTATAGGATAATTAGTTAGTAGTGAGCAGTTAAAAGGAAGTGGATAGAGAATTTTCTTCAGAGAATTTTCTTTTGAGGTTGTGGCGAGAGACTGGTGCAAGATCAGCCAAAAAGAAAGCGAAAAGAATTGACCGGTGAAGAGAATTGTGGGATTTTTTAAAGGATTTAAAACGAATCCTGAATTGTCTCTCTTCCTCTTGTACAGGTATGTAATGCGGGTAATGGGTTAGCTGTATGTGTAACCTAGGTGTATGACCAGTACTAAACCAAAGTTTACTTTGTTTCACCATCGTTATTAATTAATTATAAATAAACCACAAAGTAACATGATTAATAAACAGCAATTCAGGAAACATTTAACTTTTATATTTTTTCCCTATTTGAATACAGTGCTAGGAATGAGGAGACCATCTTGAATTACTGTTGGACTGCGGTAATACTACGAAATCATCCCATTCCAGCCTATTTTCTCAGGCATGAATGGTGGAAAAGACACACACTCAGGCTCAGCTATTGTTAGTGTTTTAATCTGATCTGATTTCAGAGGAGGCACCAGCCTTTAAACAATTAAATCACCTACATAACTTAGTCTGTCAAAGTAAATGTGTAAACAAACAGAGCAAAAAAACAGAGAGGTAGAAATTGAGCTGCAAAAAGAAAAAGAAAAGAAAAACAATTAACCTCACAAGCTTGAAAATCATGAAAAATTAAGTCAAGGGGGACACCTGGTGGTGAGGCACAGACATGGCAAGGAAGCCTGACCAAACCGAGAGCTCCAGGAAGGCAGACAAATAATTGCAATAGCCTTTACATTTGATCTTTAGCTGACACTTTGACAAAACAGAAAGAAGTGGGATTCGGTGCTCTCTGATTGGTCTCAACGTGCAGTGTAACAGCCCTTTATTCAGGCACAAAGAAACACAGAGCAACTTTGTTTTGAAGATGGGTCTGAAAGGGTTAACTCGATTTTCACATTGCATCCTGCTATAGAGCTACAAAATCTGTTCTACCAATTTAAAACATATATGTAAGACCATTACTAGAACCCATGCTTTATATTAGAAATCTTATCTTTTCCTTATGAGCATGTTAGCACACTGTTCATGATTAATAGAAATATGACAAGGTAGAACACATTTATTGAGATTGTGTCTGCACCAAAGGCTGACGGGACACGTTTCTGACTGGGGATTTCAGGCAGTAATATGGAACTTGAACCGAGTTGTGTAACATAACTGCTCCAAACAGTACAATAAAACTGAAGACATATCCCCTGATGTAGATTCAATTGTGCACTGGAAGCAAAAAGTGTTTTTATGTTGTACTTGTCCAGCATCATGTCCCAGGCAGTTCAGTTCATGTTGTAAACAGGGGCTAGAAAAACAGCCTGCCTCCCTGAAACGGCTCCTCTTCCCGGAATGATCCCCTGCATAATAACCCCTCCCTCCTCTTCCTGCTGTCCAACACAGCCCGTCCTATTTAGTCCAGACATTTCCTGCTTCCTGACTCTTTCACAGATCTCCCAGTGCACGCCCACATGTTGTAAAGTGAGGCCCCATTCACAGCAGATCAGCAAAAGGGAACAAAGCTTTGGTATGGATCACTTCCTAGATTTTTAGGTTGAGAAAGTGAAACTGCTCATATTCAGTGTCTCTCCCGGGGTGAAATGGCGCAGCAGCAAAACCTGATGGATCAGAAAAAACTCTGCTGTTCGATCTGTCTGGATCTACTGAAGGAACCAGTGACTATTCCCTGTGGACACAGTTACTGTATGAACTGTATTCGAAGTCACTGGGATGAAGAGGATCAGAAGAAAATCTGCAGCTGTCCTCAGTGCAGACAGACCTTCCAACCGAGGCCTGCCCTGGTGAAAAACACCATGTTAGCAGATTTAGTGGAGGAGCTGAAGAAGACTGGACTCCAAGCTGCTCCAGCTGATCACTGCTATGCCGGACCTGAAGATGTGGCCTGTGATTTCTGCACTGGGAGGAAGCTTAAAGCTTTCATGTCGTGTCTGCAGTGTCTGGTTTCTTACTGTGAGCAGCACCTCCGGCCTCACTATGAATCCCCTGCCTTCGAAAAACACAAGCTGGTCGACCCCTCCAAGAAGCTTCAGGAAAACATCTGTACTCATCATGGTAAGGTGATGAAGATTTTCTGCCGCACTGATCAGCAGTGTATCTGTTATCTCTGCTCCATGG
>OMLP01015903.1:0-13827 GCA_900302685.1 Spondyliosoma cantharus
TGTGACATATCCAACTTTACGCACGCGTTTATTGACACAAATACTGAACACGAGGAGACCAAGGGCTTGTTAGATAGCTCTGCCGCTCTATTCACCGGGGAAAAACAAATACACATATTTGAATGCACGTGCCCAAATGGGCATTGTGCTGGTTTACATTCGGTGCGCAATTAAACGGATAAATGATTTACTCACGAGAAGCCACCCATCGCGCACCGTACCAGCCTCCAGCCTGAGGACTAATTGTTTTCACAGAATTAACAGTTTCCCAGCATCACCTCTACGTGTCGACAAAGGAACAATAGCTGTAGAAAAGTGCGTACGCCAGCCATGAAGTTGCCGTGGGCCACCGCACATTTCCACGGTCATTTCACTTTTGATACATGTGAACGTTGGCGTGGAAAATGACGTACGCCACTTTTTTGTGCGTACGCAACATTGATACATGAGGCCCCTGATCTTTAACTTGAGTGAAAGTAGAATTGGCACAGTTTAGCAATACTTCATAACAACCTGCATACAAGTCATACATTTAAAATTTGACACAAGTGCAATGCTTTTGGCAAAATACTCATTGTACAGAAGAGACCCTTTCAGCTAATTGTGGTCGAGCTAATTTCATTCACTTGTACTTAAGTACAATATTTTCCTCTGAAAATCAGAGAATCAAGCAGAATTGAAGTAGAAAGTAGAAAAATGGAAATACTTTAAGCTACTACAAGGAACTTTGATATTGTGTTGATTCTGGAAGCCCCTGTGGATAAAATTGTTTCCACCGTCAGAGCCAGTATATGTAAAAAATAAAATCATCTGAAGAAAAATCTCTTCCTGCTTCTTTTTAATTGCCTAATATGCTACACTGTAAGTTTGCCTGGAAAATGGGAACACAAGCTTCCAGTTTGCAAAAAGATCAGGTGGCAGGTGTTCAGAAAAACTAAACAGAATTAGTTAATCTTCTCAATAATGGTCTTGTTTGCTTATGTAGGTCATATCAAGTGGTGTATAGATTTTTTTAATTCGATTCTATGACGAACCCAAGTTTGATACTTTCTTCAGCAAGATAATGTACAGATGAACACCACTTTTATGATTTTCGAGGCAACTATATTGCAGTCGCATGACATAAACGTGACCACCATTAAGCGTCTTAGCACACAATTACAATACAAGTTTTCTACAAATTGATCAATCTATAAATAGTAAAGTTAAAGTTAGAGTTTGCAAATTAAGTCTGCTTGTAAAGACGGAGTAGTATGTTGGTGAAGTTTTATGTTCCTGACAACTCTGTTGTCTCAATTAGCCACTTGTAAGCAACCGCTGTTTTTAAGACAAGTAAGCAAGTATAATTCAATTGTAGGACATTTAATTATGTATTTTATGGTTTTGTTTTAAATTCTAAATAAATATCTTAATACAGACCGTCAGGCATATAACCGAAAAACCATTAAAAAAAACCCTGCGGACTTTGAGATGAGGTAACCGAAAGTGCAGAAATGCGGTTTAACGACTCATAACTAAACCCCACTATTCTATAAAACATAAATATTCAAGTACGAATCCAAATGCCCTTGTACACAGTTTTTGGGTGCCATTTTAAATCTAGTCTAGTAATTGTCAAACACAAAAGTGCTGCTTTGTGTGGTACAACTTTATATAATAACCTTTAAATAGTTAGCGGAAGGACTTTTAATTGGAGCGGAAACGCTGCACGAGATTTACCGGATGTGGGTGCACCACGCTGCCACATATTCAGTCGTAGAAGAAGGAGTTTTGAACCACCGTGTTGACGACACGCGGCGCTGCGTGACAGCGCCACTGTTTTAACTTCCGCACAATAACATGAACAGGACGATCCGAGACTGGTGTTAGGCGTTCACTCAATACTTATCAAAAGGTAAGAGTTTTCATATTAATAGCTTACTGAACTGTGTTTACATTTTTGTAGCTCACTTAGTAGCTAAACACATCCTAGTTTGGTTCATGGCTCGTCACGCTGAAACAAACTAGGGAAAAGTGTCGTGGCGTTAATGTTGGCTTGAAACTACGTCATGAGAAGATATGTGTCTTTAGGCCGCTAAATTAACAACATAACAATTTGATATATTGCCCCAGCGGTCAACTTGGCACTGTAAGCGAAATACCGACCGGAATTAAGTACTGCGTAAGTTAGCCAATGTGCTAAAATGCTAACACCATAATGAGCCGTCAGGAGGGGCGTTAGCTAAGTTAGCTCATTTTTCGAGAGATTTTTAGTTTGACGAGCTATGTTTTTTTCTCGGCGTTTTGTTGTATGACAGCACCGAATTATGCTAAAATTACTGTACTGTGCGTGTTCCTTCACAATCGACTGATGTTATCACACTACTGCTAGGTGGTAATATAGGTAGCTGACACCACATCAGATGACTCTCGGGTAACGTTACATGTTAGCTTGCGCTGCCCAACACAAAGACATGAGTAATGGCTCTAAAATGAAGTCAAACTGACTGTAGGCGTTTCATGTTAACCGCGCCCACACATAGTTGGTTTATGTTAGTTTAATTTCCCCTTATTCCCTCCACACACTTATCATCCGGTCAGATGTCATCACTCCTATTCGTGTTTACATCCTGTTGAGCAGCTTTAACAGTGCAAAGATGCCCATGGACCTGCTTTATAACGGGGTGTCACCTCTGGTCAGGACTTCTGAATAACTTTGTTGTTGTATTTTCAGTGTCCATCTTGTTATAAACATTCAAATAATTGTTGGCTTTTAAGTAACACTTTTATTGGTGTTTGCATTATTATACTGTGTACACATGGCATATATCTAGCCCCTGGTGTGAAGAGGACAATTACTGCTCAATAAATGGTCTATGGCTGTGTCTTCCAACAGCTTAGTTTAGGGTTGAGATGGAGATTACTTTGACGGTGTCATGCAGTGTTCAAACAGGTGAGGGCTGTGTGGAAAAACAGCCAGATTCCATTGAGGCCTTTTGTGGGCACGGCAGGGCTCATATTCCAGTTGTATGAAAAGAGTTGTCCTGCCATGTTCCGGCGTCACCTCAGCCCAGAAAAACTATGAAAAAAGTTATGCAAAAATAGCATTTGTCAGTTTTGTCAGCCAGATAACATATGGGACAAGCTCTACAAGGTTTTGTTATGGGTTAAACAAGACATCACCACTTGAGCGACTGTTGGGTTTATATGTCTTTCAAATGTATGTACTTTTACAGTCTTGATTAGTTTTATGACAAACTGCAACTTTCTCAACTTAGAAAAATGTCTTTTAAATTGACATATGTGTGTTTCACGGAACAATTCAAATGAAATAAAAAAAATAATTCACTATCTCTTACCACTAACCATCACACATATTTTTGCTGAAATAAGGTCTTAAGGTAGTCCATTGGAAGGGGAGTTAACTCTGCCTGTGCATTACTATTTCAAAACAAGAATGCTGTATTTCTGTTGTTTGCTTGCAATCATTTTAGTGCCACGATAACGTTCATTTCTTGGTAAATCCTGACTCAGTTTTACAAACCACTTAACAGTGTTTTGGTTTCATATAAGTTGAGTTTACACGATATTCATTTGATTATTTTCTAGAATCATTATATAATGTAAAAACAAAATTGCCAAAAAAAGTAAAAATCTGCCCATCACAATTTCACAGGGACAGAGATGACATCTTCATGATGCTTGTTCTATCTGACAAATACTTCCCAAATATATTGGTCAGATATAAAATAATGCTACAGCTACTAAAGTATTATTTTCGTAATTGCGTAGTCTACTGATTATTATCGGTTAATTGAGTAATAGGATAGAACAAATTTGCTTCATTATAGAGCAATATTAAATATGTATACAAAAGAGAACACATGAACTGCTTATTGTTCTTGGATAGCAGTAAGTTTTTGTTCAGTTATTAAAAATAGTTGGTGATAAATCTTTTGTCGGCTGTTGGTTAATCAATTAATCAACTAACCATCTCAACTCTACTTATAAGCCTGCAAACTCAATGATCTGTTACTCAAACTAGTTTTGCCTACTGCTTATAAGAATATGGAGTTCTGCATGTGTTTTGTTAAGCTTTCAGGAGGCCACTTTTTCATTTCATTTCATTTCCAGTTAAAATATCAACTTGTAGAGACTTGTAGAGAACCTGTTTGTCAGGAAATCTGTGATAGTGATAATGTGCATGTTGATTTTCAGTCAGTGGATTTGAATGATTTATGCAAATCTTCTTACAGCATTCTACAAAATGTCGGATTCAGACTCTGATTCCGACTTTGGTGAAGGCCTCGGAGAATACATGGCTGCTGTGAGTTGTTACCCACCAACTAAAATAACAGCATTTAATCAAAGTATTGTTTTTTGTATGTCAATGAAAAAACTGTGTTTCTCTTCCCCCCCCCCCCGAAGAAGTTTCCTCCTCGAGGAAATAATTTAATGATAACCCTCAATCCATCAGGTAAGGGACATTGAAGTCTTATTACACCATTACTGTTAATATTTTGGGCTACAGTGCTGTAGCTCAGTCATTTTAAGACATGTTTGGATGGTGTGTATCTCCTGTCATGAAGGTTTTTACTCAAGTATTTAATTAAGTATTTGCTGAACTCAATGCAGAATGTATAACTTCATAAATCTGCACATTTTTTTACTTGTAGGCTCAGTTTTCCAGATCTGTTTGCATATTTTCCAGATCTGCTGACAATAAAAACTTAGCAAATTGTCTGTGTTAGATGGACAGAAATGATTAGCTACTTTGAAGACTAAACAAACAGTCAGATTATATTTTCAACAAACTTTCCCTACACTTCGCACTAAAAAAAGCAATCATAAACAGTTAACATTGTGTGAGAGTGCAGCTACACTCAGTAGTCTAATAGAGTGATAATGTACTAAAAGTGATGAGGAAACAAGCTAGAATAGTAAATTCTGTGAAATAAAGGTCACAGTGCAGCAGTGTTCCTATTTTCTGCATTAGCACATCTGCTTAGAGTTTAACAAAGGTGAACTCTGACCTGAGATCTGTCAGAGCCTGCTGGAGACACATGCTTGAATCTGTCTGTTTTGGCAGCAACAGACCTGGACAAAGGGATAACACTTAAAAATATGGCGTTTGGTGTATTTGCAGTGATGTTAATCAATGTGCATTGTCCCTGAACGAAAGGAATGATAGATGGAGCCAATACTCTTTTACAGGGAATGTGGTTTGACCATAACTAGAGCGTTCACTTCTGTAGCTACTTCACAGGCGAACATGAAGTTGTATAAAAAAAAGACACATGCTTCTTGTGAACATAGAAATGTTTTCATGAAGTATGATGACACAAGTTGAAGTTATGACTTCTTCTTTGCGCAGTACACATTACTGTGGCCTTTTTTTTTTTTCTTTTTTTTTTTTTACATATTTCAAAACGTAATTTCATGCCCAGAGATGATCATGATATGTCACAACATATGTTCTTCTGTGCACGGAATTCTTTAATTCACACTATTGTTCTTCTGGAATTTATTAATATTATTTTTCGGCTCGCTTCTCCTCCTACAAATTTTGAGCTACAAAAAACGTTCAACTATCAAAATGTTCAGCTTTTTAAACTCTTTCAGTCACATACTTTTCAGCTTTCTGACTTTTCAGCTTTTTCAAAATAATTTACAATGGAAGTGAATGGAAAAATCTTTAAATCCTCTTCTAAACCACCCGTCTTTCAACCTCTTCTCATCCCTCATACTTTGAGCTACAGACACAATTCCAACTTTTAAAAAGTTACACGACTTTGAACTATTCAGCATGTACTCAGCTTTTTAAAATCTTTTACGGTTTTGAAATCATCACAGCTTTAGTTTTAAGGATTTTTAGCCTTCTGATTTTATAATGGGTGTGTATTGTGTGAGCTAGAGGTCACATGACCCCCAGAGTGGAGAGCAGCTGGAAAAACTTGAGAAAAAAGTCTCTTCAGAATGCTCCAGCATTTCTTCAGCTAGACAAACTGTTCAGCTGTCAAAATGTTCCGCTTTTTTAGCCCATTCAGCCCATTACTTTTCAGCTTTTGAAAAATTCAGCTTTTTCTTCAAAATCTTGACCATTCTTATAGTTTTATGCATTTCAGGCAAGAATTTTCCAGTATATTCAGCAGATTTTCCGAAATCACTTCAGCCGTCAGCATTCACACTGTATTTTCACAGGAAATGCAAACTGACCAACTGCTGCATGAAGTCCCATTAAACTGAGAGGCAGGCAAACACATCCACTTCTCTGAACTGCTCCACAAGACACATTTTTTGACCACACACACACACACACACACACACACACACACACACTTCGCAAAGTGCTCACAAGACTCTCATAGTTTCTACCATATAATTATTTGAGTGATAGCAGTTGCTGTTTTGGAGGGAGAAGCGTGATTATGTGCGGTGAGCACATTAAATCAATCAACTCTCACAGTCCGTTACCACGACCATTCTGGTTACCATCACCGTGGCACCCGAGATTAACTGGGCCAACTCAGAGAATGAGTTTTATCTCAGTTTAATAGACACACGCACACACGCACACACACACACACACACACACACACCCATATGCAGTCATATGCATGTTTAAGCGCGCACACAAAAACAAACGCACACAGTATATTTCCCAACATTTTAGCTATATTTAACTATTATCTTTTCATTCATTCAAGCCAGAAACGCCATTAAAATATTTAAATGTTCCCAATCATTGATACATTGAGATTTAGTGCTGCTTTTGGACACAAATTCAAGTCAGCATTGTAGTTTGGCTCAAAGCTTATATTCTATTTTTAATGCTTCATTCTCACCCAACTATTAGGAAGCTTCATTCTCTTCAGATATGACTTCAAATAAATTAAAGCCACCAATTCAGTTTGGCATTAGCTTTTCAACAATCCCTACGTTATTTCACAGTTTTTAGATATTGTGGACATTATTCAAAGTTTTCATAGCCAGCAATGCCTATTTGGCTTCAGCTTCTCAGCAGGGAGCATTCACAACCGCAAGTTCTTCAGAACTTGCCTTCTCTAGTTAAGTTTTGGTATTCTTTTTAGAGTTGCTGATGTAAATTGGTAAAGCTGTTTTATTTGACTTGATTATGATAGCACATGGGGCAGCTATAGCTCAGGAGGTCAAGGTAGAATGGGTCATCTAGTAATCAGAAGGTCGCTGGTTGAAAGTCCCACAGCTCCCCCAGCTGCATGTCGAAGTATCTTTAGACAAGATACTGAACCCCAAACTGCTCCTGATGAGCAGTTGGCACCTTGCATGGTAGCCTCTGTCATCAGTGTGTGATTGGGTGAATGTGACAAGTGTTGTGAAGCGCTTTGAGACAATCTCAAACTCTAACCATTTATTTCAGTCATGACTAGATTTCACATCAAAATTCAGTAAATATTTTTTAACTACATTTCAGTGTCTCAATAAATAAATAAAAAAAGTAAATGTTGTGAAATTCCATCATCTTTCACCTTTTGAAGAATATAAGGAGGAAAACAATGGGTCCTGAATACAGAGCATCTCTTGCTGTTTATTATCTCAAAACTGAGATGGTAAATTTTCTATGCTGTTCTTCACTGGGTGGAGCTAAGTGGTATTTTTGCCGTGTTTTTCGTTTTTAGATGAGATTCTTGAAAAGTGGCGCCATCTTCCTGCTGATACAAGAGGGGAATCTACAGAGAAGATGAAACTTTGTGCCTTCTGGCTTCCCATTTTGCTGCAGCATGATGAGCCCAGCAGGACTCTCGACTGGGCTATACAAATAGGTCTAATTAACGTAAAGTAAGTACAATTACCGGTATGAATGGTATCTGCATAAAAAATGAAAACCACCAAATAATATAACTTTTGATCTGTTATATTCAGACTGTTTGTCTTGTCAGTTTTTAACTGTCCTCCTTGTTATAGTGAGGATTTGAGTCTGAGGCACATTCGCAAGATAGAAACCGTGGAAGCAGTCCTCAGAGCCTTGGAGAAAGGGACTGTAAGTTCACTATGTTTTAGTTAAGTAAGAGCTCTTTTTCCCCAAACAGGAACTATGGAACCAAAAACACTTAAACCTTTCCCTATAAATTCCTAAACCTTTGAAGAGTAGTACTGCCTGGAGTAGGGGTCTTTTTAGCACATGGATGTATCGAACTGGACCTAACTTTATTGTCTGGATCCTCAAGTTAAAATGCAAGAGATCATCAAAAGCTTCTTGGTTGCTGGCAGGATCCAAAATGAACTTTTTGGTCCATCTGACTAGTAAACTGAAATGATCTACTTCACAAATGTGAGGATTTGCTGTGTGTCGTTTTGATTAATTTATTCCTAATTTTTTAGTGGTTTACCATTGGTTAGACAAAACAAAGAATGTGAGGGTGTCACTTTGGAATCTAAATTTCGCTGCATACCACCCCCAGTGTGCAGAGTTGCAAAACAAATCTGGCCAATCAATGTGTTGTGCTGACGAGAGCTTAAAGTGAAGAAAGGCCTATTTCAGCCACCAACTCATGGCAGCTGACCTCATTTATTTAATTTGCCAACCTAGATTTTTATCTGTATTTGGGTAGCTGGTACTAATTTTGGAACCTGGTTTCTGGAGAAAGTTCCTGTGGTGGAAACGGCCTGTAAAGCCCCTTTCCCTCACAGCTTAAAAATGGCTGTGTAACCCTTTCTTTCAGTGTGAATGTGCCATTTTTTTTTCACAAAAAGCATTGTCTTTTGATTTTAACTGCTTATTTGTTCTGTGTTCCAGTTGAGAAAAGACCAAACAAAGCATGTTTTCCGGATAAGCAACATGTTTAACATGGTAAGTCGGAGAAAGTTATCGTGTGCATTGTATGTGTAAGATTATCAATTAGTAGTTGTAAAGCTGGTTCAAATAAAGGCAGACGTGTAGCACCCCTTTCTAACTTTGAGTGTAGTAGAATTTTAGGAATAAAGCATAAAATAAGATTAAATGATATGAAATCAAACTTGTAGTAAAATATAATAAAGCCAGGATAGGGATGATTTGCACACAAAATAAAGGGTGAGTTTCCTATAGAAAATTGCATATTATTTAGTTTAGGTTTATCGTCAGAGAAGGCAGCCACTTCATACATCTGTTTTGTACATTTAAGGCTGTAGTGTTTGATGGTCTGGACCAAGGTGCTTAACCATACAGAGCCCCATAAACGGTTAACAAAGCTTCTAATATATATTCTAAAATGGACAGGAAGCCAGTGAAAAGGTGCTAAATTAGGGGTGATATTTCTTTTCCTTGTATTCATGGGGTTAATCCAGTTAAAGGAGCATCATTGTTTCATTGCATTAGGGAGAGAAAAATAAGGTTTTGCAATAAAAGATCCAGAATACAGTTGAGCTGTTCTTGTATCGGAATCCTTTATTCTAGAAGGTATTAAGATTCCAAGTGTAAAAGCCATCAACATTATTCACTGGCCAATGATCAATTAAGATCATACCTGGGGAAAAAGCAGTCACTGGTATATACTGGGATATTTTTTTTTCTGTACCAGCTGATGCTCTGAGTTGAGGTATCGGGAGAAAAAACGTCAGAATGGTGAATCCCTAAAATTTCCAATACAGCAAAACTAATGAGTATCGTCATTGCCTGTGTAATGCTCGACATAGTCAATGGGTCTTATGGGTTTATCTGAGTGTGATTTTGCACCATCAGCGCTCCCCAGGGGTTGTGGATGAAGCGTTACACTGGTTGGAGCGGACAGGAGAACCTGGTATTTTCGACCGCCTCAAGGACCTTGGCCATATACAGATCTGCTTCACAGCCCTGCATCTGATCTTCACAGAGTGTAAGACACATTCACAGACAGTTCGGCTACAAAAACATTCAGTAATGCACCTCTGATGTTTACACCTCTCAGTCACAAGACATTTCTGGTGATTCATTTAAAGAGGAAAACCTTACTAGCTCGGGCAGTTGCTGGAATTCAGTGTATTTTCTTTTTCTAATCTCTGCAAACACTAGCCTGGAGAGACTTTATGCAGATCGTTGACACATACACACACCTCTCTTTTTTGCTTTCAGTTGCCAAGTATATTCAGGACATGGGTAGAAACAAGGAGAAAACGATGAGGTCGCTGATGGCTCGACCATCGGACTACCAAATGGAGGTAAGACACGACAATAAGATCTGCAGGCTGTCTGTTTACTTTAACAGGCGCCTGTGTCTTCTGTGTAACTTGTACATGTTTGAGTTCAGACACTACTCCGTGTTTACTAAATTACCTGAACAGCATTATTGAGAGGGTAACTGCAGGTGATTTGAAAATAAAGAGTAACTACAGTAATTATGTGTTATGTAGATACCCATTAGCTACTACACACCTACGTATTTGCAATACTTCAAGTGGTATAAACAACATCTTACGTCTCACAATAATACTTGAAAACACAGTAAAAAGGCAAAATGTCTTCAGCTTCAGTTATGTGAAGTATATCTAGGTGAAAAACATCAGATTTGATTGGACTGTAGTGATACAGAGTTGTAGAGAGACCCTTGGCCCTCACTTACCTTTTTAGATCAGGAGGAGGTTAACGATGAAATTAAACCTCAAAAACCAACAAGATGTTTATAAACAAAGCAGTAAAGTAGCCTAGTTTTTTAAACTCATGTTAGCTCTTACAAGCTGCTGTTCCCTTGTATCAAGAGCTCTATTACAGACCTATAAAAAAAGTTCCTTGGTGCACCTTCAACACAAGGATACAATACTAAACCCTGGGAAATGCATTTTTTATTTTACTGTGCAATGGTGTAAAAAAAATAAAAAAAAATATTCCTGCAGTGAATTAAGATACTACCATCATTTCCGAAATGGGAACCTCTTCATAGTGTTATCACAGATTTATGACAGGTGTTATAATAATAATAATAATAATAATACATTAATTTTTGAAACGCTGTTAACAGCTTAACCTTTATTCACATTTTTTCATCTATGTTGTCATATTCTAAATATTTTCTCACAGTACTTCCTAGATACTTTGGTATCATGATTACCTGTTGAGTACAGCTAGCCAGTGTCCAATTTCTCTATTTTTCATATAACAACAATAATAGCCTCATAAAACATGCAACAGAGCATGCAGTTGATCGGTGTCGACAAGTAGTACAACAAGTTGGAGGACATTTCATGGCCTATATCGCTTTCACATTGCTGACACCTTATTACAGGTTGAATGTTTTATTCATTTCATCCCATGTTTGAATGATGGATTGCACTTCAAGTAAAAAATATAAAAGGTAAAGTAAATAAAAATATTTGTTTTTACGTTCATCATCCAGAAAAGTGAAGAAATGAAGAGGAAAGGAAATGAGAACTTTCAGAGAAAGCAGTATGAAGACGCTGTGCAGTTTTATTCCAAGGCCATCAAATATTAGTAAGTAGTTATTTTGCTTAAAAAGTTCCTCTCTTGCTGACATGAAATGTTAATCTGTATTGTATCTGTATTTACATATATATTTACAATAATACAATAAAATGTAATAGTCCTGCAAGTAATCCTCATCGTTGTGAAACTTTTAGTATTTCCGTTTTTGTCATCACCTTCTATAAGACATTACGGGGACAGTGTAATATAAAACACATTAAATTATGTTTCAAAAAGAATAGATTGAGAACCTCGCTGACAAAATATTTGTACATTATTTGTACACAAAAATGGAATCCATTGCAGAATACTTGTATTACATTGTTCAGGTATAACCATTTTATGTTGATGATTTTTAAATGGAAATGTTTTTATCCTCCATCCAGTCCTGACAACCACATAATTTATGGAAACAGAGCCCTATGTTATATCCGAAGTGAGAAATACCTGTAAGTATCAGTTATTCCAGAGCACCTTTCATTTGTAGTATCGGTAGGAAAGTTGTTTGGCCTATTCAGAGTTATGAGTTATAGGTTTAATATTTGGAGGTAGTAAATGAGATGATGGATTGTAGTAAAAAAAACGGTCAGAAACCGTTCATGTCATATTTTCTTAACTGAAATTAAACTTTTATTCATCAAGTGGGTCAAAGTATGAAATAATTTCCAACTGGCCAAAATTTCTCAGTAATGCAGTTTTGGTCCCACTTTAAGGACGGAAGTAAAAGCTTTTTTTTTTATCAGCTTTCATAATCCTACATGTAGAGGCTTGGCAAATACATGAAGCCCCTGAGGCAATGTATCTGGATTGACCTAACTGACATGCTGATAAACTTAAACCATGCCTGATGTGTCAAAGTCTAAGAGCACGAGCAAGCGGTCAAAAGCTGGACAAAGATGTTAATGAGACACTATGTAACTCTTGATTTTAATGATGTATTAACAAGGCTTAAGAAATGTTTTCGCCCAAACATGAATTTTATTTTACAGAAAAGCTGTTGGTGATGGAAAACGTGCTACTCTGATAAAACCACTCTGGGCAAAGGTACTTCTGTCTTGTTATGATCCTGTCACAGTAATGTTGTGCAGACAAGCAACAGAGGAAATGAAACTGATCTTTGACATTTTTTTTAAATCTGTTAATTAAATATTAAATATTCCTTGCTGAATGAGTTTCTCAGAGACTAAAATTAAAATGTCAATTCAAACCCCCTTTTTGTGCTTTGTACCTACAAAACTGACTTGGCCATCATCCTTGCTGACATTTGCGCTAAACACAAAGGAAATAAGATGGTCAATAGGGTAAATGGTGTATGTTAGCGTTGTCGTGTTGAGCATGTCATCTTGTTAATGTTAGCATTTAGCTTTGATTACAGGCTCAGAGAGCTGCTAGCATGGTTGTAGATGGTTAATGTCAAAAATACAATAGTAACTGTATTTATATAGCAAACATTTATCAAGACAGCAACATGTCAAGTAATCAAGTAATGTTTCTGAAGTCACAGTGTGAACGATGCCAGGAGTCAGAAGTTAAAGTACTATTTTGTGACAGGGTCACTACCGGTACTGTGAGGCTTTGTTCTCCATGGGAGAGATCAACATGGCCATTGAAGCCAACAATTCAGCCCGGATTCTGTGTAAGGATGACCAAGAGGGGCTCAAAGACCTGGAACAACAACACCAGAAATTCATAACTGAAAAGCCAGAACCTAAAGGTATGTTCACTGTACTGATGTGATGTTCACAGCAGCATCTTGGATCACATTTGCTTTTTTTCTTAAACATCAAAAAGAGACTGGAAGTCAAGATTTCCTCATAGAAAAATTGTGCGAAAATGCCTCAACCCAGACAGATTTACACTGGTGACAGTATCTGTACTTTTATACAATGCTCAAAAATGTAAGGTCAAGACTCAAGAGCAGAAAAATTACCAGGGGTGTGATTCTTCCAGATAAATCTGGAAATCCGGCTTTTCCGCAAGGCACGGGCCTGGTGTTGGTAAACATAATGACCGCTGTCAACGTTTGTTGTGCCTCAGGTTCATGTCTTCATGTCACTCCGCAAGTAGTCCATTCATTTGTCCCGATGGAACTTCGGAAGGTTTTTGATGTGTCAGTGTTGCGCCGACATGCATTCTGCTGGATTTTCAGCGCCGCTGCAAAAAGAAAGAAGAAAAAAAGACATGATTTTTGTCGGTTTAATATCACAGGGGGCGAATGGTGAATTTAAGTTGCACACAGTGAAAGCACTACACCCTAAGTTATCTTGAAATCGATTATTATTGTCATTACTGCTATTTGTATCATTTCTACAAGTCACCGTTTAAGTTGAGTGACTGAAATCCTCGTCATCCTGTTCAAAGGCTGCAACAGGCGACTCATTGAACCGGGTGAAGTTAGTTTCAGGTTGGATATTCAGCAGATATTCACTCGGGTC
>OMLP01015906.1:0-21178 GCA_900302685.1 Spondyliosoma cantharus
TGAATGTAAAAAAGATGTACATTTAATTGAAATATTTAAAGGAGCACTATGTAGTTTTGGTGAAGAAACTGTATCCAGAGAAGAAAGACTGACAGACATTTTTTATACCTTAACAACTAAAGATGCTGATGACGTCACTGTCGCTCTTTGTTTTGTTTTTTTTCATGTGCTAGTCAAAAATCTTCACCGTGTTTTTGTCTGCTGTGGATGTCATGTCATGCCCCCACTTCCTCCTTGCTCTAATGTCAATGAAAGCAAATAACAAACAAATACAGCAGTAGACCACAGAGGGGCAGTGTCCATCATAAAGCAGCGGTTGTCATGATACTGTTGTCACAGAGACAGGATGCACATGCAGCCTTTTTCCCTCGACACACGCGCTTCATCTCGGCACTCTTCAGTGCACAGCCAGCGCTTTTCTGCACGGAATAAAAAAACGCTTTGTGGACACGAGCCCTTACTTTGTTTACCTTTGCTGGACCCTGCCACCTTTCTGGCTTTTCTTATGAGAACAGCTTCTTTATTCAATTATGGAAAAGATAAATATTTCTGAGTTTGTAATATTACCTCATTTGAAATATCAAAATTCTGTGTATTGATTTCTTCTCAAAAACTACACAGTGCCCCTCTAAAGTCAATTTATGAATGAGTTTCTTTTTAGGGTATTTATTTGTAACATTTGCATTTAAAGAAAAAGAAATAAATGTATTTTCATTCACACAACAGTTAGCGTATTGATAAAGTGCTGAAGAAGCGGTCAGCGGATGTCATCAGCTACATATTGATGTGTGCTTAACAAAAGGATAGTAATAATAAGTTGTTAAGATTGAAATGGTTTATTTAACAAATTAAATTTTCTTGTGCACGAGAAAAACAATTCAACGAGAAATTCATGATAGATTTGTTTTGTATTGCTCTGTGAAGACTGCACATGACTCATGCTGTAAACCTGTGGACCTGCATGAAAACTCACCATTAGAAAACCATCCATCAGAAACCTGCTAGTGTCTCCAACCATCGCTGTGGGCTACAAAGTCTTTTTAATCCTAATAATGAAAAATAAAAAAACAACAACAACTTATAAATATACCTGTTAACCTAAATACTACGTGCTTCAGTTTGATTGTAACTCTCTTGATTAGTTTGAGATCTTCACACTGTAGGTCTGACACCAAAATTCATCACACGCTTCATAAAAGTCTGGAAACACTTTGGGGGTATTTATGTGACAGGCTGCCTTCTTCTTGTTTAAACATATAGACACAGACCATCAGGTTTGGTTAGTTCTGGGTTGGGAAATTCAGATTGATGATCAGTCCTGAAAAATGTCAGTCTGTGCCGACTTAACACCAGCCTGTTGGGTTCCATGCAAACTCACCCAATATCCAGGACTTTTCCCAGTTTATGTCATGGTTGTTTTTTTCAACAACAAAAAAAGAAAAGAAAAAGAAAGATCATGTTGCAACTTCCATTCAGTTCATGAGACCTTGCATGACCTACAGCTTAATACTTTTTAAGTTATTCATTTTTTTTTAGTTTGTTAGCTAGCTGTTAGCTACATTTCAGCATTTTTTGAGCTTCCTTGTATGTGTATCCTCAGCCTCACCTATCGCTTGTTTTTCTCTTGATTGAGTTGAAATGTGTCCTGAAGATCATCATTCATTCATTTATTCATTTATTCAAAGAGCTGTTGCTGATGGTTACAGTAATGAAATTAATGACAGGAAGTCAGTATCTGTCATTTTCAGAAATGCATATTTCCACTTGTTTTCTCTTTTTTTGCAACCAAATGTTGCTTTTGTGTAGTATTTATGTTGTTCTATCTCATCTTCTAGTTATTTGGTCCTGTATAAAAAGTATGAGTGTTACAGATCTTACTCAGTAAGCTTCAGAGCTGAAAAAGCCACTTTTGGGGTTATTTTGACTGTTGATTTTCCCAAGAGGGTTATTTTCATTTCCTTGAAACTCTAGTATATGAGAGTGTTGATATTATTTGCATATATATATAAATTCAAAGATGTTATATTACTCCTTCATTGTTTATGATTTTTTAAAATGAGCTATTTTGTCACACTTTTCACTGGCTGTAATGTTTCATTAAGTGGTTTGATTTCATCTGTAGATATCTTTACTGTGTTGATTTCCAGATTTTCTATCTGTCTGATGCCTACTGAGCCTGCTCTTCATTGGGTTGCGTAAATTTGCAAGTTACATCTTGTAATGGTTTGGTTTGTTGCATATAGGTGATGTCATCGTGTTCTGTGTGTCTAGACAAAATATTAATTTTATTTCATTAGCTCAGTATAATTATATCATTTCACAACTTCAAACTCTCCCAGCTAATTTCTGACATCAACAACTCACCCAAACTAAAAAAAATCAACTTCTCCATAGGCTGTCTGGTGACAGCTGACATACAAGTCCCACGGTGTTCCATTCACTTTTGGTGACAGTTTTTTTTTTTCTTTCTAAGCACAGAATTAAGTTATTTGTTAACAATTATAAAACATTTTCAGGAAAGATCATAAAAACACTAAAACACCCTGGAGTGAGGCTTCATAAAACCGCCCACGTTTTGTGCAACTTATGCAGCAAGGGATTTTCTAACAATCAGAGAACGTCAAGCTCAAATATCACCTCCTTAAAATTTAGAATGTCCATTTATTAACTGATTCATAATCAATTCATAATAAATCTGGGGAAAATCTACAATTTATCAACAAGCTATCTACAATCTATCTTGTTTGTTTGTTTTAAGCTCTGAAGCTAAATTTAGCCAAATCTGTGGCACTCAATTTAAACCCAAATAACTTCTAGATGTGACAGAGTTATATACTACACAGAACCAAATTGGCTTAAAAAAAAAAGACTTCCTGTTATTAATTTGTTTACTGTAAACATTCAGCAACGACTATTTAAATACATGACTGTTGCCAAGTTTTCTTAGGGTCTCTTAGATGTTACGGACAAATTTCAACCAGGTCCACTGAAAAATAAGCAATTGGTGAGGTTTAGAATGCACACACAAGGAATCACTAAAACGCCGAACGTTAACTCAGAGGGCCAAACTTCAAGAATTCACAACTTAACAAGTATTTGGGGTACAGCTATAGGATTTTCATAGTCCCGTGAATTACATAGACGTTTCAACATGATTTTTTTTTTTTTTTTCAAGAAAATCCATGACATGAACTGGGAGAGCCCTGGTGAGTCGGCACAGAATGACCCTATTGGGAACAATCTGAGCAGGCAGTCACTGAGCATCCATCCGTTCAGCTGTCACTCTGCCACACCATGACTCACAGCCGTGGCTGTCTACAGCGCCTGTACTATTAATACATCACATGTACCTGTTAAAGCATCTCAGTCATCATTGTGAGACATCGGGAAGACGACCAGTGAGTCATCTACAGAGCTGATACTGAAACAAACTTTAAAAGTGCCTCACAGTTCAGGATGAAATAAAAGACTTAATGAATAACAATAGAATGATAAAAAAAAATTCATCACTCAAGTTTTTAAATACACTTTTGAGAAACATTATCCAAAATGAACAACACAGTCAGTGGAACTGCCAAACAACCTACACACACAATGTTTTACTATCAATGTTAGGTCTATATTTTATGTCCGCCTTAGCATCTCATCGAGAGCAATCTCTGCTAAAACCACGTGCACGCCTTTTTCTGAAGTATGCTGAGGTATGCACATTTTCTATTACAAATACCAGTTTGTGTGTTGGAAATGATGTATTTGCATTCATACACCTGGTGCCTCACGAGAGCTGTAACCTTACAGTGTTTGTATGTGTTGATCTTTTTGCAATTTACGAATGCCGTTTATTTATAAACTTAATCCTAAAAGTATTTATGAGTGATGAATTGGGCAGTGCTTTCAAGCTTGCCGACCCACAGATTAATGGGTGAATTCACCTGAAAATCAAACTTCAGTCATTATGTGTTTTCCTAGTCCACAAAACATTTCCAGAGACAACATCTCCATTGCAGCATTCTCCTGAACAGCTGTAGACTTGCTTTTTTTAAAAATTCAAAAAATTGACAAGCGGTCGAGCTCGTGCACCCACTTCAGATAGGGTGTGCTTTTAGGTATGCTTTTAGAATAGCAGCTACAGTGAACATTTCTGTGGACTACAAACTTCACCTGACTATCCATCGGCATGGGGGTGAGGAGATTATGACTTCATTTCCATTTCTGAGTGAACTATCCCTTACGAGGATGTCAAAGTAGAATGACTTTTCATTAGTCCTAAATTGACAAAGTTGTTAAGTCTATTTCAACATGAGCTCCATAAATTAATCACTGATCCTTAGGGTTAGGGTTACGTTTTATAATGAACACTGAGATGGTTTACAGGTACATGTGAATTAGTGATACAGAAGCTATAAATAGGTGTGGCTTTATGAAGCTGATGAAAAGAATACACACGTACATACATACATACATACATACTCCAACTATGTGTGGTTTAACATGTGCGTTTGTTAAAAACTCTTTTAGTCAGCATGTTCTCAAGCTATTAACTTGGTAAGTGTAATATCATTACTAATAACAACGATGGACAAAACTGCAACCCAAGTTGAATGAAATAGGTATTTCCCTTTAATCAATAAGGGATCTGGGAATTATTTTAGTGTTATGTATTCAGTCTGGAAGTCAAGCTGGACTTGCAAGATCACACGATCACGTGATGTCTGGCACGTCAGGGTAATGATTCTTAGAGTTGTTCCGTTAACGATACCGATATCAGAAATGTCTGTGATACTGCCTAAAAATCTCGAATCATAATTGGAGAATACACACGTCTATGTATCGATCTGATACCACAGCATTTATTTATTGGAAATGGGGCCCTGTCACTTTACAGCAAAGTCGCACACACCTGTAGACAACTTAATAGACTTTTTACAGCACAAGGCATCCATGAATATCAAGCAACCTGTGTAACCATAAATAAGTCCTTTACGAAAACCCATATAGGGTTAGTACAAAGCTGAATGAAATAATAATAATAATAATAATAATAATAATAATAATAATAATAATAATAATGCATATTGTTAAACACACTGGTAATGAAACATTTCTCTTTATCTGTCGATACAGGTATAAAGAGTATCAGAATCAGTATCAGTAAATGTTATCGGAACATCTCTAATGACTGTTTTATAGATCTTTGTGGAAACAGGCAGGAGCTTCACTTCCACTCCAACAAGTATCAGTAAGTGGATGTAGAAACAGCCCTACATGTGTTTACAGTGATACTTGTACCCGCTCACCACTCAGGAGACCCGTCAACTGGCAAAAAAGACCGAAGACAGTGCAGTTTAACTGATTCTGTGAGGTTCTCCGACAGCTTCAGAACAGCTGACATCGCCTGTGACGTGGGCTGTGGCTATTTAGAGCGCCAGTACCACAAATTCATCACATGTGCCTGCAATCTATCAGTGTTGTAACATCTCAGTCATCATTATCAAACGTCAGAAGGATGATCGATGATCAATCTTTTGAGCTCGTGCTGAAAAAAAATGAAAGTGCTTTATGATTCTGGATTCAACGAAATCTCCTAAATGATGTATTATTCAAATTAGCAATAAAGACGTTTTTTGCTTTGACTTATTATAAAGTAAATATTAACGGCACAATTTAAAGGCTGTAGAATAATGACACAATCGGCGTTTAGATTAGCTCACTGGACTTCACTTTCACTGTGCAGTTTTGTCTCTCCAGAAAATGAAGGCTGCCTGGTGATCCAGTCAGGCTGGCAGCCCAGTACCAGTTCTATCTGCCTTTACAGCTCCACTTTAGACTAAACGAGTGAACAAACTCTTGTTTTGTCCTGTGTTGTTACTCTTAGGGAAACGTGAATTACCTGGTTGTCTCAGCGACAGCAGCACCATCAAAGATAGCGACTGAAAGCCCTCGCGGGGGGAAAGTGGTCTGTTTCTTCTTCAACATTAAGTTTAAAAAAGTGCCTTTGAGTAACATTTAACAGAACTAAGGGTGAATGCAAAATTATGACACGATCGGTGAAGATGGCAAACAACCTAAACACAGTGTTTCACTCTAAGGTTACATCTCTAACTTTATATTTCATCATTTCACCTGCAGCGATCTCTTAAAACCCATGTGTGTGCCTGGTCTACAGTATGCTGAGGTACGCACATTCTCACCGCACATTCTTCTGTTATAAATACCAGTTTATGTTTGGGAGAAGGCATACCTACGTGTTTTTTCTTTTCTTGCATACACACGGTTTATACATCTGGTCCCTGGCTTCTTCCGTTTCTTACTGTCCAGGTTCAAATCCATCTCGAAATGACCTGTGAGTGGATGGATGGTGTGCACTGGTAAAAGTCACTTATTAACCATTTTAAGTCTTCTCAACGCAGTAACTGCAACCTGACTTCTTCCAGTTGTACCAAAATCTCACACAAACATTCTGCTTGTTTCCTCGCTTAAGCGACACGCTGTGAAAATAAATCCAAGATGACACTTTTTATGGCTGCACCGTTTCATCAAAAGGGAAAAACAATACTAGACGTCTTCATTTAATACACATTTTCATGTTAAAGGGATATGGGTTCGACATATATAATCATTTTGGAACCTTGGGTCATAACTAAATCGTAAAGGAAATGTAAACATACGCAGATGATAAAGGTCCACAGAGTCGATGAGGCTAAGGAGGTGCTTGATGACGAGTACAAAACAAGATCAGTCCCACCTGTCTCCACACCGCAGCTTCACTGCTGCCTGCTGCGTGGGGTGAGACTGGGATGATGAAACACTGTTGAACAAGTTACTACTAATGGTTTGTTAGTAAAGGCCTTAGTTTGCTTCAAACGAAGTGCTTATCGAATCGCCTGACAGCATCTGAAAACACCTTTCTCACAGCAGAATCAGCCGCTTCCGACTACTTTTACTGCTTGCAGACATTGTATAAACTAATTTGTTGAAAGCATACTGAGGCCTTAAAGGATCATTTCACCCAAAAATGAAAATTCAGTGTTTATCCTCTCATCTCCATGCTGATGGACAGTCAGGTGAAACAGACTCCGTACAGCTCTTCTGGTGTAATAAAAGTCTCAAGAAGTCCAGAGACCCCAAATATATATATTTTTTTAATACGTTATTTACACCCTCAACACATGGCTGAGCTCAAGCACCCACTCCAGACAGAGTGCATGCCAATGCTTTTGAGCTCAGCAGCTACAGCACAGCTCCAGCTAAAAAAAAAGGTGGAAATACAATATTTTCAAATTATCTTGGGATCTCAGAGCGTCTGAAGACGTGGATGACCCCAGATGAGCTGCATGGAGCTGTTTTATGTGTATGTCCCCATCTACTTCAGTTGTTTGGGAGAATGCAAAACTTCACCCAACTTTCCATCTGCATGAGGGTGAGGAGATAATGACTGAGTTTTAAATTCTGTTTGAAATGCTCCTTATTGGGCCCACAATCACCTCCACCCTATATGCCTGCTGTTTTGGACCTGCCATGTTACCGGATGTACAGTGCTATGGTAAGCTCGGGTCATCATTAAACACTTTCCATCAGTTTAGCCCTTGAAATAGCTTTGTCTAGGTGGAGCTTTTTAGATAAATGGGTCAATGTGTCTCCCTAGAGAGGTCAACATGTACACACACACACACCGTCTTCATACTCTTCAACAGCAGGCAGAGCAGTCTCCAACATTCCCTGGTCCATTTGTACAACATTTTCCCTTTGTTAGTTCAAGTTAGGTATCTAACACTGTTTAGATAACTTGCAGTTTTGGGTCAAACATTTTTGTTTGATAACCGTAACGATGGCTCCTCTCGCCCCTTCTGAAGATGTAAGCCGTCCCCATTTGGTCCGCAGACAGCGACAAATGTCTAAGCCGAGTTTTTGTATTTGAGATGGAGTTAAACCTCCACTTGTATCACAGCCTTCTCCATCTCAGAGGGGCCACTGATGTTAAACCATACAACTGGTGGTTCTGGAAAAAAAAAATACAGCAACTATGATTCCACAGAGCATCCTCTGGCCTGACCTGGGTCCAAATCCACCAGACCCTCCATCCTACGTGACGTACTCCTCATCGTCACTAGGTTCTGATTTGATGTGGTCCGGGTGGAGTAGAGGAAAGTGTGGTGCTGTAGTCCTGGTACACACATACCACTCCTTAATGTTAGATAAGTGAGGTAAGGCTGGGTTGACTGAGCGCTGGCTCCTCCGCGGGGTCCTGCCGCTCTGCTGCTTCTGGGCCAGCTGACTCTTCAGGCCTGACAGAGAGAGATCCAGAGGCATCGTCATCGGAGACGAACTCCGCAGCAGCAGCTTGTGGTCCACTTCGCTGGCTGAGCTGATATCCAACCCGTGACTGGACAAATGAGGAAAATTAGCAATTTTGTTGGCAGGTGATGGAGAGTGGCGGTTGATTTTAAGGTCTAGGGGCTCAATGAGAGCCTGATGAGGTTGTTGGAGTTGATGAGCAATGGAGTCGTACGCATCCTGGGGTTCAGAGGTAGGTGACGACTTGACGTGAACCTTCATGTGTTTGCGTAGGGAGCTTGGGTGGGTGTAGGATTTGGTGCAGCCCATGGCCTTGCAGTCGTAGGGCTTCGAGGCTGTGTGGACCTGCGAGTGCTTCTTCCGGTCGCTGCTGTTGGCAAAGCGCCGCTCGCAGAACTCACACTGGAATGGCTTCTCGCCTGCAACACAAAAAACAAATTCCCCATCATCACAGTCCACAATGGGCCCCAAAACTCTGCAACAATCCGGATGGATAAATAGCACTACAGGGAAGAGAAGAGACATATGTTGATTTTAGGGTGAACTGTCTTCAACTTGATTGGGGCACAGATTTGTCTCATCTTCTTATTTACAGAGAGGTCAGTGTGGAAAATATTCAATATTCGTTTTCACAGGAAAAACTATTATGAAAAGGACGATGGTCAGTTCCAAACAATAGGGTTGGTACCGAACTCCGTACTATTAAGGGTACCAACCAAATTAGAGAGAAAGACAGAGGTCACCCCCTGGTTGTGTGTTAAGTACCTTACCAACATGCTATTTATTTTACTAAAACAGCATATATATCCAAACCGACAAAGGCATCGGCTCATATGTGAACGGTACCCAACCCTACCTAACAAACATGTTTCTTCCATCTGGAGAACAAGATCTGTAGGCCAGGACATTTCTGCAGCACCACAGCACTTCATTATAACGCTGTTTCTCACACAGTTTATTCAAAAATATTTATAATATTTATATTTTTTTTCAAAAATCACAGTGTGATTAATAGGTATAATAACATGATGTCGATACAATTTAAATGTATAGGTTAGCCCTGAATTCAAGTGAGTATGTTATGTGTATTTAGATTTGCACGTTAATTAAATGTTAGGTTGTCGATTAATGGATTTTATACTGAGCACGTGATCAATATGTCTACATTACTTGCGTCTGTTCGAGGACCTAGGTCGAATATATTCCACGTGCTTGGGGTTGCCATCCAAAAAATACTAAACCAGCCAAATGGATTTCTTACAACCTGGCAACCGAACAGATGCTCTTACTGTTGACTCAATTTAGAGCCCAATCCAAAATATCAGTGGGCTGGTATTGTTGGCCAATACTGGCCCATCACAGGTATATTGGTAAGTTGTCTGACATGTGCTGGTACGAGAAAAAACATTTTTTTCACGGGGCATAATGCAGAAGACGATGATTGGGGTTATTTACAACGATTGATTTCCTAGTGAAGTTCACTTACTTTCAGCGCTCGCATGTTGTTTTGATGCGTTTTTTTGTCAAACTGTAAAATATTGTGCCTTCATTAAGCATGTATCATCTATTAAAATTGCTAATAATGCGTGCTGTGTGGGCGGTATGACCGTACAATACGTTAGAAGATATATACCATGATATCTTAAGATCTTCTCTAAAGCGCTTCACAGATGTTAGGGGAATAAAATATCGCAACGTATTTGAGTAAATAGACTATAATTCAATATGGACAGTGCAACAATATTGTAGGGATGACTGATTGTACTTTCACAAAATACTAACAGAATGGGATTTATGATAAATAACCGTCAGTAACATAAAGCGGGTAATGAAGAGTGTTAGAACATCACTTCACTGTAATGCAGTCTTGAAAATCTGGAAAAATAACAACACCTACAACATACCACCATATAACAATATTCAAAATCTAAGACGATGCAACGCATATATTGTTTAAATTGCCCCGCCCTATGTTTATGTAAATATACTATGGCTAATATATCCATATCACAATATTCTTACTCCCTAATATTGGTAACGCCATCCGCCCCAAAAATCCACTGTAGATTAGGCTCTACTCATAATCCATCTATAAAGCATTAGTACATTATATATTGATATCATAATATCAACATCATTAAGCCATTATTTATGCATATAAACCCTAAGTGTCTAAGTAGAAAGCAGTGCTGGGTGAACAGAGTATGCCTCTGTGACTGTCTGATTTTGGTTAACTGGGGAAAAACAACAGAATTCCTGCAAAATCTATTTTTACGCGGAATCAAAAATGAAAGCCATGTGTACGTCTCTGCCCACCGATTCCTGCATGTAGGCTACGTCTAACCATTTTGGATTCCGTGCTCATCCTTTTCCCCTTCCCATAATACAGCTGCTTCCTGTCACCTTGCATGACTCCTGAGCTGCAGCCTCAACCCCGTGATTCCTCAAGGAAACAAGGGAGCAGCGAAGGGCGGACGCGAACCGGTACCGAACTGAACCTATGTAAACATGGAGGGGACTCCTAGCAGGCTGGGAACAATCTCTATTAACACCTTTATTCCCCCGCGTCCGTCAGGAGGCAGCTGTCTTGACGGATGACGCGGCTGTAAAAGATTATAAAAGACACAAGTATCGCTGCGCGGCGCGGCGCGTGCGCTCCACAGTAACATGAAACCCTACCAGTGTGCGTGCGCGTGTGGATCTTGAGGTTCTCGGAGCGTGCGAACATCTTGCCGCAGTTGGGAAATGCGCATGAAAACGGCTTCTCCCCGGTGTGCACGCGGATGTGGTTGATGAGTTTGTATTTGGCTTTGAACGCCTTCCCGCCGCGCATACACTCGTCCCACATGCAGACGTGACTGAGGCTCTCCAGCCCCGCTGCAACATGCTCGGTGGTGACGTGGTCCACCAGCTCGTGCATAGAGCTGAAAGTTTGTTCGCAGACGGATGTCGCCGTCCGCCCGAGCCTCTGTCTCGAAGAAGTTCGGTCAATCCATTTGCAGACGAGCTCGGTTTTGACGGTGGGGCCTTTGGAGAAATCCAGCAGGCCGTCCATTCCAGCGCCGGCACCGCTGTCGGCACAAGCGGGGATACTAGTGGCTCTCGAGTGGGGCGGTGAGACGATGCTCGAAGCCCCAGAGTTGTTGTTCCCCAGCGGAGAGACGAGGCCATTGTGCCTGGCCACTACAGCCGCCCGCTTCATGCTCAGCACGGCGGGCTGCCCCGCTCCTGTCGCCGACTTCAGTCCTCTCTTCCACGGAAAATGACTTCAGTCCAGGTGGCAAAGAGATCGACGCTGTCCCGCTTCCTTCCTGTGTGTTTTGGTGAAAGGGAGAGCGCATGCGGCAGTGTCTTTACCCCCCGCTGCTCGCTGCTAGATCCCGAGAGTCGGAGCCTCCATGCTTTTATTTACTGTGTGAATGGAGGTGAACACAGGCGAAGGAATACAGCGGGCCGCGACACAACACTGCGGGGCGGCATCCTTGTCTCCTTTCCTTCTCCCCTCCTTTCTTCATCCCTTTTCCCGTTTGAACAGACCTAGAAAGTTAGTTAGGGCTCAATCAAATCCACCTTCAGTGATTAGGCTACGCACACGCATTATTCATGTTGACAACCTAGTTTGTCAGGCAAGCATTTCATGGGAATTTGTGTTGTAATAACAAATTATGAAAACTAAATGTAAAGGCTAGTAACCTATTTGTGTGACAGGAATTGAAATGTCACACGTTTTCAGAATCACTGGGTATAGCAACATATTGTTATTATATTGTTGTCATGAAAAGGGACAAAATATCGTTTTGGAGTTAGGATATCATTTTATCGTGATATGACTTAAATCATATCACGATACATATGGCTGCATTACAGTGACAACTTTTTTTTTTACCAAAAATGTCATTTTGTTATTATTTAGTCAAGGTCATATATATGTAGTCATCCTTACAATACTGTCACAATGTGGATACTGACATATGCCTATCAAAAAAAACAAAAACACAAAGACGTTTAGTTTAGGCGACTGGTTGTCATTATATCAAACACCAACATTAATGTTTGGAGTAATAAATGAGGGAGGGCTGCTCTTTGCACTAAACCACAGAGGATGAAAGTAGGCAAATATACTATAAGATATTTATTAATATTACTTTTACTGCTACTAGTAGTGCTTGTACTAAGACTGCTAATCATAACAGCCAGACGATCTACAGAGCAGCTGCGTTGAATTGTGATGTTATGCACAGATGTGTGTAGTTCTTTAGTAGTACACAGTCTGTCAGTTTCTGTTTCAACATGTCTCACTGTTAGTCATAAATTAAATCAATCTCTTATCTGAATAGTCTGTCCACAGCAGAAGCAGAAAATCTAATGGCCTTTATGTTCATGTTGATGACCTCTGATATGTAGCACCTCCCCTACCAACCAAGTCAGTCAGCGGACGTCCGACTTTATCCCGTGGAAGACAATGTCCTGAAATACTGATTTGTCGATCACTGAAATGAGACAGAAAAACAGCTATTCAGCCAACCTGATGAATAAAACCAAAACCCTGAAAAACCATAGTTCAAAACACGGCGACCTCATCCTTTCAAATCTTTCTCATTTGTTCCACCTCTTCCATCACATCTTTTTATGTTAGAAAAAGTTATTTGCAATAAATCTTTCAAACACTATAACATTTTAATGGTTAATGTAAAGCCTCTGATACACAACCTGCTTCACTGACTCACTTTAGAAACCTGGTACAGAAAGCTGACAGCAAGAGCAAACCAAACGATATGAGCAGAAAATAAAAGTCAGTGCGAGTTTGTCAGTTCTCACATGAATGCTTTTACTAGAGGAAAAAGAAACTTGTTAATTCCTGACTTGTTGCAGAGCGCCATGTGTACTGTGTACGGGTTTCTCCAACTAAGTTAAAGGCTCAGAATTTACAGGGGCTTCCACCTGTTGCTGTTTTTTTAAACAGTTGATTACACACATTTCTGTGTAAACGCGTTGATAGCTTTTGGTTGCTTTAACACAAAATGCATTCAACTAAATCCACATCTTTCGAATTTCACACATTGTCAATTCACTCACACTCAATCACAACCACATCTCTGTGTATTTTCAAGCCCATTTTCACATGTGGTACATTGTCATCTAAAGAATTGAAAAAGAAAAATGCATTTCACTCCAGGATGACCTCTAGACTTGTGCCAGGTGGGGAAAGGTTCAAGAGAAGAGAGCACAGAAGGGTTGATCTCAATGAGAGCCAAACACAGAGGTAGGGTGGTCTATACATTTGGCTGTAGGACAATTCATCAAGCAAAGACCTGACATTCCCTTTGGATTGATGACACAATAATGATTCACGGTGTCAGGTTACATTGTTTTTAGGTCACATTCTGAAATAGAGATTTCTTGCTATGGAACAAAAAACCATCTCATGAAATATCTGCATGAAGAATCATGAAAAGGTGCGCTCAGTACAGAGATTCATGTAACCAACTGTGAAAAACCGGAACAAGAAAGAAGGGGAAGGTTGCTGTGTTCCAGAGACCTGTTCACAAAACACGTTCCATCACTACAACTCCTTAGTTCGCAGGACTTGGGGAACGTGACTTAAGAAAACGTTGTTACTACAGAGAGCCAGAGTCCTGCCCGACATCTGAGCTAACGTGTTCCAGTAGCCTGTGTTTTAGAATCTATTGCAGCAATGCTTTTAAAAAATCATGTCCATTATGTAAGCTAAGTGGGTACTTAACTACTTTGTGCTGCTAGCACTGGTTAGCCTGCAATGAACAATGTGTCATTTCTGCTGCTAGGGGGTCGCTCTATCAAAACAGAACAGAAGACCTTTCCCAAGTGTTGTGTGGGGAGGACCAGGCATAGATGTGTGCAGAATCAGACACATCAGATTCTAACTTTTGGGATTAAAATGTGGATTCATCGACCTGACCACAGGCCTCCATTGTTGGGTGTTTATGTTCTGTAATGTTGATTGCTGACTGGAGCTGGAGGGAAAATTAACTTTACTTAACGAATGTAATGTTTACATCGAGGAAAGAGAAAAAAGATGAGAGAGAACTTAATTCTCTGAATGCAAATAAACACAACTGATCCAATGGTCAAACTCACTTCACTGGTAGTGAACACACCTTTAAACAACCACCATTGCAGGTAAAATGTCTCTGACATGTCCTGGGCACAAATGTTCGCAGACAAAGTGATGTTTTAAAGCTTTATTCACATCCAGTTTAGTCTTGTTTGCCATTCCAGAATTAGGAACAAGCAATTAAATGTAACACATTGTTGCCTTGAATAAACCATGTAACAGAGATCTAGTTGTTTTAGACATCTTATGAAGAATTGTTACATCATTATATATCTTAAACCAAAAAAGTCCTAAGGCTTGGGACTGACCTGAAACCTACAAGGAATGGACAAACCACACATAAAGTGCAATACCCACTGGCTATAGACAAATTAGGGAGCTGATTACCACTTCTCTGGGGAAGTGAATGTGATGCAACTGTTGCTTTTCAGAAACTGATGCTAGGAAACAGGACAAGCATCAAGATGCTCTTAGTGTGTGTTGCCCTTAAAATAAAACACAGGCTAGCACTAAAGTGGGACTGGACTTTGACTTTCTGTTGGATCAGAATGCAAACAATTTTTGCCCTGCATTATGGAAGCTGTCAAAATGGCTCCTTCAAGGCATGCAGCCTTTGTAGTATCTGTCTCTTTCACAGAACTGCAGGCTAGTTAGCTTAACCTGCACCTCTTTCCCATTCGTCAGCAGAGGATTGAAGAGGCTTGTAAAGAGTCGTGATTAATTTCGTTTGGACAGGTACTGTATGTGTAAAATTACAACCCAGTGTGTACATGCTCACACAAAAACATTGAGGCACAGAAACAAAGAAAACTGTCATCTGTCGGGGGGTGAAGGTTCAGGTGGTAATGTTCACTTCAGTTGGCTGAATGCTCCAGAGGCTGATGGAAGAAAGCAACCTCCTGTCATGCCAGCCATGCTATATATAGTCTGTTGTGTTGGAATCACTCAGTCCACTTTGACCACACTGTAGATCTTGGTAACAAACCAGAAGCAGGCGAAGAAGCCGATTGTACCTGAGGACAGACAAAATACATCTTTACTAAAAGCTACGTTAAATAAAGCTTTTCTATAGCACAACATAAGTGTAATTTAATGTACAGTCATGGTCAGAAGTTCAACATGCACTGTATATCATGGCAGTCTTGAGTTCCAATGATCTCTAGTCCTCATTCTTTTCTGTCACGGAATGAAAAATCAGAGTAGAAAGCATTGGAACTCAAGACTGTTCTTTTCATATGCTTTTGACGACTGTATATAATAATATGCATATAAAGTTGAGAGGCAGTGGCTCACCACTAATGACTTAACATCAGTGTTTCATATATTTTTAGCTCTGTAACTCTCAATCCCCTGAAATATCAAGACACATCTCACTCTATATGAAAATATACATACAACTTCATATATCTTAAGTCCCAACTAGTTAAAAAATGTGTTGAAGTGTGTAGTGTTTTAATAGGACTTGAGGACTTCTTCCACAGGTATCAAATAAGTGGCCCTTATTTGTTACAATTTAATGTATTTGTAAAATCTGATGGGCTTAGAAGATGCACTTCGGACACGGAAGAGGGCATGGTGCACTCAAGTCATGAGAACAGACCGGGTCTTACAGTGATGCTGCCACAAACAAGGCTAGAAACTTCTTAATGTGTTGCATTAAACCATAGGCGCTCCTTCAGTGTGGCCCAGGACATACACACAGCTGAACACATGCAGGCCTGACCACCTCTGAATGTGTTCTGTTATCAGATCTCAAATGCATCCTCAACATGTTTTAGAGCTGTCCACTTGTGATCGAACCCCTCAGGACCTGGTATGTTGATACCAGGTCTGAACAGGGCCAAAGACAGCGTACGCATTCTTTTTGTCTGATTTATGAAGCTGCACGTATGCTAGCTGTAGCATAGTTCCATAAATCTTAAACATTGTGGAACTGGTCACATGCGTAAGAGCCACATTTCAGGTCCCACAGTAAGACATAAATGCAAGTAGATATGCCCTTAATCATCGCTGTGTATAACACAGTTCAGTTTTACCAACTGTGATGCATTGGTGAGGTTCTCAAACAGTGGTGGAAATGAATGTTGATATCTCAATCATAATTATTAAGGGTAATGAATATGATCAATGATTAATCTACAATCTACATAAAGCTCATAATAAAACAAACTTTACAAAGTGAAGCACACTTGAAGATAGAATCAGAGTGATCACTGGGAAATAATGGCTCAAATGTAAAGCATGATCAAATGTATTACTCATTAATAATTATTTACAATTAAGTTTATAAAAGGTGCTCTCAAGAAATACCTAAATCCTGACAATGAGATTTCTACCCTATAAACTGAGAACTTCTACTTTTAACCTCCAGAATTTTGCAGTCCAGTTTAAGATAACAGCTGTAATGATTGAATGGAAAATACATTAGCCCTCTTTTCTTTTTTTTTTTTAAATGTAAATACTTACCAGTGAATAAGAAAAAGATAAGAGCCATGATCATGGTGTATCCAAAGTACAGGATGGTGCTGGCCAGTCCAGTGATTTGCAGCTTTGAGAAGAAGTAATGAATGGCATAGACCAGGAAATAGACGGCAGTGAAGCCGCTGGTCAGGAAGGAACGCCACTGCCAGTGGTAGTCCTGTGAAGAGGACAAACACAGCCAGACGGGAGACTTAAAGGAGGCCCTGACAGAGGGGGGCTGTCATACAGAACATGGTTTACAAAGCAATCAATAAGCAGTTGAATGTGATAGTGACAAACCCTAATCAATTGGAAAAAGCTTAGAAGAAGAAGCCAATAACACTGACAAATAACTTGCAGATATGAAAAGATTATTAAGTATATAATACTACACAGAATCAAACTTTGATTGCAAGAAAAACCTAGACGAGATAATCATTTTTGAAAGTGAAAGATTTCTTATTGCTATCTTGATTACTTTCAACATTCTGCAACAACTATTTAAATGAATATATGTGGTAAATGATCCTGAGGGTTTCTCGAATGTTCGGGACACATTTCAACCCAATCCAGTGAAAAGTTGGCAGATAGTGAGGCTTAGTAAACATATAAAAGGATCACACAATGATTCAATGTAGCTCAGATGACCAAACTAAAAAAATCATAAGTAAAAAAGTGTCTGGAGTAAAACTTCAGGGTTTTGCAAGGTCCAGTGAATTCAATAGCAGTTTTAACATGAATTTTCAGGGAAATACATCAGATGAACAGGGAGGCCATAGATGAGTTAGTATCAAATTACTCTTGTTAAAAACTTCAATACAAAAAACTGGCCAGTATTAATACCATCCCTGAAACCAAAAACATCACATTTTAGCACTGGTCACAGTGTTACCTCAGCACATAAGTGGAAGTAGCAGAGCAGGATGGTGGCCTCAGAGCAGGTGATGACCAGGATGATGAAGACTAGGAAAAGGAAGCCAAACATGTAGTACATCTGATGGGACCTGGAGGTCGGAGAGAGACATGTCTCAGTCCTTAAACTAACTATGGCATTCGCTCCCACCCTGCTTCAAAAGACAGACCCCCACAACCCAGTCCAGTGACCTCAAATACCCCTTCATCGACACCACCGTTTGTGTTTGAAATGTGTGAAATTGAATCAATTACAGTTTAACTGTTAATGTTCAGTCTGGTTCAGTTTGCATTTGTACTAGAACCACATGAAGTGGCAAAAGCTGAACATTCCTATATGTAGCCATTACTTTTAGTTATCTACAGTATTTAAGAGTTTATCGATTACTTTTAGTTAACTACTGTATTTCAATTATTTATCCAATTCTATTTTTTTTTTTTCAAATTGGCTGAGCAACTCTACAATCTCTCCCACTTAATCCCTGGCTTATAGCTAGTTATGGTCCATCCGCCGCCATATTTGGTACATATTTGGTAATAATGATAATGATGGGGAGCAAAACAGTAATTTAGGGTTTTCATATACTGGAAATGGAAGCTGAGTCAGCTAAGTCTGTTAATGTGTACCTTTACAACAACAACAACAACAACAATTCTGGGATGAAGATCCCATTTAATCAATTTGGGTAAACTCTAACGGGCAAAACAGTTCTAGACAAATAGAGAACAACATAAAACAGTATGTCTAACTATGATCCTTAAACCCCGTACAGACAATATGTAATGTTTCCGCCGGAGACACTTCAAAGCTCATTTATGCTCTATGTTAGATATGCATTCAGATATGGATTAAGCCTTCAGTCTGTACTCTGCATTAATTTCAGTTGCATTTCTTCACTTTTCCTCAAAGCTTACAGGTACAGACCAACAGAGCTGTACCTCAGGTCGTCATGGGGGGCATGACTCCCCACAGCTGAATACGAGTAGACTGATTCTCAACTGTACATACTTAAATCTAGTAGCAAAATCTGATCTTGCAAGACGTATTCGGACTTTCTGTGAATAGTTACAGTCTTCATTCTCACCAGATGGAGTTTAGTATGAAGAAGAGCTGAATGAAAATACATCCAAAAGGCAGAATTCCTCCCATGATGATGCCAGGGAATGGCTTTGTGTAGAACGACTGCTCTGGGATTTGACGAGGAATCTGATTGGTTCGTACAGGGTGCTCAATACCCTTAAACAATCACACACAGTCACATCATGGAGGGAGGGAGGGGGAGAGAGACAGAAGAAGACAGAGAGAGAGAGAGAGAGAGCGCGAGAGAGAGAACATTATTAACATTATTTTCTTAAAGGTGCATGTTGTAAGATTTTGACATAATTGCAGTTTAAAACATTTAACAAATGAACTAACCCTATCAACAGAGAGTGCAGAATGAACAGATCTGGCATTATGTGCTGTACTGCAGAGCATGGGCATAGTCAGTCATTGTAGCCTCTCTAGCCTTTCAATCTGTCCCTTCTTGTAATAATACCTCCAGGCCTGAGGGGCGACACTGAGTTACTTTAGCATCTGCTGTGCCACAAGAGAGGACGAAGAAGTCGAGCCGGCCTGGAGGGAACTGAACTACCCAGTAATAGGTCCATGGGGAACTACCGCAGAGAAGTTAACAGCCTCAGTGAGTTATACAGCAAACACAGGTGCAGAAGCTTCAGAAAAACCTTTGTCATCAACTCAAACAACAGCTTCTGGAAAGAAACCATGTTTCACAGGTGAGAAAAGAAGCGACGTAAAAGGAAACTAAGCAGGAGTACATCTGTCAGGCCTTCTCACACTGGAGACAGCTGTAGACGTGCTAAAAGATGAACTCACAACGTTTCTTTAGAACGGTAAGTAACATCTATGTACTGAAACATATCTTCAGAGCAACTAATGACAACACAAACGGTTACAGTTAGCGTGGTGTGACCGTTTTCTTGTTACTGTGGTGTTGCTAAAGGTGAGCTAAATGAGCTGTAATGTAAACATACTGCATGTGAACAATGTGAAGATCATCAGACGGCGGCTGTATTCTTTCTCTGCTGTCAGTTAGTAGTTGCCTTTATTTGTAGCAGCTGACTGTAAAGTGTGATTGAATGGACCCAGTAGTAGACAGACCATCATCCTTCAATTCATGTTATTGTAAGGACTTGGCATTACGATTATGACAGTGACAGTGACAAGTAAGTCTAAAGTCTCTGAAGATCTCAGTTAGTTGTACTTAGTTGTACGCGTGCCCTGTGAAAACCCATGAGGCTGTCTGATGAACACATTTTACTCTGCAGTCCATGTTTCCACCATAAAACAATATAACATCATTAGTTTTGTACACTGTCCCTTACTTTCCTCCTGGAAGAGGGCAGATGGCTCTGTTATGGATGTAATACGCGTACTGACATCATCCGAGTGAAATAATGAATAAATCTTGTCTGTAATAGTAAAGTTAAAGATCTTACTAATCATATCTGACATGTACAAAAGGCTTTAATTAGTGTCGCTGTATTCTTATATCACTTATCATATTTGGTTCTTTTGTTACTAGAGTGCTTCCGATACTTACTGATAACATTGGCCTGACAACATACTCTCTCTGCAAACCTCCACTGGCATGAAAGGCAACATTATGAGATGTATTAGGTATGATTGGATGTGAAGTGCGTGGGTTGATATTTACTTACTGCTTTCTTGAAGCCAAAGTATGCTCCTATGAAGGTAAGTGGCACTGAGATACAGAACCAAAGTGCTAAAATGGCAACCAGGGTCCCGAATGGCATGGCTGCTGAAGACCCTTCACCCCACAGGATCAAGTTCATCACAAAGAAATCGGCAAACACCACCCTGAGCACAGACAGTGGGGATGATAGATGATGAACTGACGGAATGAGATCCAGCTCCTGTGGTTGTGTCTTTGGGTTTGCATTTGTGTTCAGTAATATGTTCAGTGTTTAAGCGAGGAGAGACAGTCTTACCCAGGACAAAGAAAGGCTGTCAGCAGAACATTGGTCTTCCATTTCTCTCCTCCAAAAGCTAAAGATGAATCAAACAGGAATGATTTTAAAAATCAAACCAAACTGGGAAGCTATCATGCTATCAATTTTTTTCTCATTTATGGTTTACATTTAATTGCATGGTGGGCCACAGACCATGTAGGGGTTCCAGAGTTTAATTTTTGAGCATGAATGTGCTGAGAAAAATCTATTACCGTTAATACTGTTGCAAATAAAAAATAATATCAAACAAACTTCGTGTTGTTTTTAACCTACCTAACAAAACGACAAACTGATGATTTTAGAAGACACCCTTGGTTTTCTTCAGAACACAAAATATGAAGTATTCGTATGATATTATTTGATTAATTGTCAGAAGACTGTACT
>OMLP01015906.1:21198-42534 GCA_900302685.1 Spondyliosoma cantharus
TCAGAAGACTGTACTGAATACTTACATTTGTAGAGGCGAGCAGCCACATATCCAGCAGGAGTACCCAGAAGAACCCAGAGAACAACAGCACATGTCATCAAAGCCCCACGGTTTGCCGGAGAGAGGAACCCAAGGCAGGCAAAGACTGGAAAGAGGGGAGATTAGTTTATTACATTTTAAACATTTAAAGTTAGGATAAGTGATGCAGTTATCAAGCCCCACTGATACTGGATTTAAGGCTGATACCAATATTGATATTTAAGGGTTTCAAAAATATCTAATGGCATATTGGCCAATATTCGGTTTTTACTGTGGCCTTGACGTGCAAAAAACAACACCACCAACACTGTAATTCAGAGTTGATTATACACTGCTCAAAAAAATTAAGGGAACACTTTAATCACACATCAGATCTTAATGAATCATTTATTCAAATTGAAAATCATTATTGATGTACTTAATATATTGAGAAGCAAATGATGTAAAAAATGGTCAATGGAATCCAAAATCATCAACCCACTGAGGGCTGGATTCAAAATCACACCTGAAATCTTGGGTAAATTTTATCACGGCATCTCATAATGTGACTCCATAGTGTGTATGACCCCCACATCTGGGCATGCTCCTGATGAGGCGGTGAATGGTATCCTGGTCTTTTCCTGGAATTATGTCAGGGGAATGAAGGGGCCACTCAATGGCATCAATGCCTTGGTCATCCAGGAAACGCCTCCACACTCTGGCCACATGTGGCCAGGAGAATCAGTCAGGAAGGATAAGGAGAGAGCGATTGTCTGTGGCTAGCACGTGCAAAGCCATTTCCTTTTTCGGGGGTCGTCTTGCTTTTGCTTCTGTTGTCCCTTTTTTTGAGCAGTGTATTATTCCTAATTTTCTTTTCTGTTCTGGGAAAAGCATTTTCTGTTTAGTTGTGGATTTGTGAACATTTGAACTATATCATAGGCAGGGTAAACTGCAGTGAACTGGTTATTTTTTCTGGGTATCAGTTTTATCAAAACTCTGCTAATTATGGCAGCCAGATAGAAAAAAGATTGAAGGATTCTCAACAACTGTGTTATCCACACAGTTATTGGTTAGCCTATACTGAAGGCTTTTCATTTACTCTGGTGACAGAGTTTTAGTGATTCGATGATTATTATCAAAGGATGTTTATGTTGATAGAAGATTAAATAGCAAGAATTTCTTTCAAAGATGGTGGGTAATCATTTTGCATGTCAAAGAGTCAGATGTAATTGAATTAAAATTTTAAAACAATTTAGAAAAAAAGTGGTCTAGTTACATTTTTACTTCTACTTTTAATTGTACTTTTCTTTTATATATGGCAATACAGTGTTGTTCTGTGTTTTCAAATGTGTTGATATCTGCTCTGAGATATTGTTTTGTTTTGGTTGCGTTATCAAAAATGTGGGAGTTCATCTAAAATGTTTTTTGTTGTATTGCGTTTTCTCATTTTCTATAGTGTTTTTTTGTTGTTTTCTAATGGGAATTCTGTAATGTTGGGTCTTACATTTTATCATTGTGTTTTGTCCAACATTTTTGAGCATTAACATTTAATATACAAAGGATCCCATTAATTCAGTTGTACTGAGTGAACAAATTTCAGGGTAATGTGTCATTGCTCTATGGTAGACATGCTTTGTAGTGTAAATAGTGTTAACAGTGTAAACAATCATGAAGAAAACATTAACATACAAAGGGTGACAAAGGTCATAATGAAGATCTGGGTTCCAGAGCCGAGGAAAACTGAAAGCAGCATTCCCTTCCTGGGAGGTCGAAAAACATCTCCATGGACCAGCTTCCACCCAAACTCTTCCTGGGCATCCTCCTGGAGAACAAAACAGATACATATATGATTGATGCCTGACACAGCTGTGACATGTTACAGTAGTGCAGTAACTGTATGGTGTATTGTATGGTGGTAAATATAGTTTGATTGAAGTGAGTTATACATTCCTGTAACTAAAAGCTTTTCTTATCAGAGCTCAATCTCACCTCTTCAGTGTTCCTAGGAGCCACAGAGACAGCTACTCACCACAGAGTCCATCTGATTGTATCTGGCGATGTCTTTATGCAGAGTCCGCAGCATGATCATGGCTACCATTCCAGACAAGAACAACACAATCACCAATGAGTTCATTATGCTGGGGAGAGACAACAGCAAAGCCAAATTAATTATCATTTAATCATCAATTAATATGTATTATCTGCTAAAACGGGTAAGGCTGATAAACACCAAGGATAAGCAATGGTATGAGTACATCATTATGCCTCTATGAGACACACATAGTTAATGTTCAACATTAAAGGCATTTTAAAAAACAAAAATTGATGAGAGCTATTTTAAGGCTGCCCAAAACTATATATTGTCAGTGAAAACTGCCCCTCACACAGGACAGACTCCTGTGGGATGGTGGAACAGCTGGCCTAGAAAATGGAGGGATGACAGGAGGAACTAACTGACGCTACAAGTGTAGTTTAAAATCCAGTTATCTCTGGCATGACATACTAACTATTCAACTGAGAGTAAGTTTACTCGGTGCCCGTTGCTGACTTAAATAGTGTTACAAATCTGTCCCTGTTGATCCTTGACTTGAAATCTGATTACCATTTGAATTTGTTATTGAACCTTGAACATCACTTCCAGAGTATCCATGAACATAGGCTCCATCATCAAAACCACAAAAAGTTCTTGTAGCAAACATTTGTTTTTATTCAGAAATAAGGCACAAAGTTAATGTTAATGCGTCTGTATGTCAGTGTGTGTTTGAGTCTTACCTGAACCACTGGATGTTGGTGTGAGGCATTGACTCCAGGATGTAGTCCCATCTGGATGCCCAGCGAATATTCTTGTCTTCCTACATACACAAACACACCCAGTTATTTATTTATGCGGCTACATACCTCAGAGACATCCAACTTCAAATCCAAGATTTTTGGGCTAGTAAGAGGTTAGTAATGTTCTCTCAATTACAAATAAATCATACATTAAAGTAATTCGAAATAGCTTCCAAATATGAGCTAGAACAGAAACACTTCTAGTATCTACAGGTGAAAAGTTGCCTCATGAAATGTCTGGAAAAGTCAATCAATTAATCAATTTAATACAGAACTTGATTCAAAATAGAAGTTGAAGAAAATCTTTCATACATCTACAGAACACTACAAAAACTCACTGAAGAATTAAACATATCAACAGAAGCTTGGAAAGCCACTCTAAGTGGACATATGAAGATATCACTGTCAAAATACTGGAGAGAATTTCCCTGGAAAGTGAGGTATTCTATGACACTGCTACCCCTTAGCAGGGACTGGCTGCTGGAGAGGATGTGGGGAACAATTAGCAGACCACACACATGCGTTCTTTAGGTGTCCAACACTGAAACAATTTTGGAAAGATTAAATATATTTTTGACCTAAAAATACCTTCGAAACTAGAAAAATGTGTTGTATATGATTCAACAGGAACCATACACATACATCTCTTATCTCACATTGTGTGGTCCTGCAATGAAGCAGTTTGAAATCATGGATATAAGCCATGGAACAAATTTAATATAGTGAAAAATAAAGTTTCAAAATCAGAGGTCAAACAAAAAAAATGGAACAAGATGCACCCTAAAGATAGACCCCATAGGTTGACTTGTCATTTCAGTTAAGTCCAAAAAGAGTAATAAGTAGATATTCCCCTCCCATCCCCAAACCCAATGACCCTATTCACCCTGCCCAGGGTGAAATAATGCAGCTACATTCCTTTATCTTACTAAAGCAATGTATTAAATTTCAGTTTTAATTGCTGGGTAGGGCTGGGTAATTGGCATGAAATTAATTTCCCATATTTACCTTAATATCACAGTATGTAGTTAAAATTACCTGTTTTAACTGCAATCAGGATACCCCAACACCGACAAGGCTGTATCATATGATCCATCCATTTTTTTTTTTTTTTTTTTTTTAAACAGAGCAGTGACATTGCAGGCTCGGGTTCCCTGCTATTATTTGCTTCCACAGGCTGAATGGCCTGTGCTTGTGGTGTGCAATACCACTAGTGTACTTCTATTTTTCTGGGCCACACTGAGGTGATTTCCTCACGTGCGGCAGTTTCGTATATTAACCACAGAAACCTCTGTGCAAAGAACCTGTCATTTATGATTAATTATTCTACAGTTTCTACTGCACTTGAAAACAGCTCACACAGTCCCATTAAATTAGGTTGTTACAAATTCTATCTAGAGTCCTCTGCTGTTGTCTACATTCAAAATCCTCAAGTATCTGGGGCAACGCCTACGTGCGTCATCTATTTAATGAGTGTGAGCTCTGGATTTTTATTTAAAATAAAAATCTATTTTTAGAATTATTTGTTCCGAGATTGTCACCAAATATTTTTGCATTCATAACATTAAAATCTGACCACATTTTAAATTCTCCTTTCATTTGCTTTTATTGTACTATAGTGGTTTAACTGCAAATAGTTATAGTATGGATCAAATCACGCACCATTACAGACATTTTCACATACAGTGTCATGACGGGGGATAGTCTTATGACTTATATTGAGGTGCTGGGGGGGGACAGCTGCATCTGCAGGATACAGCATAAAGGAGTGAATGGGCATGTCTTACACATTGCCAGCCCTACCCATGTTGAGGTATTCTTTGAATAAGTTTAGAGGCAATTTAGCCAAATATCTGGGATCAGTTGATAAGGTGATCTTTAAAGCACCTGTCTCTAAAACGGCCAGCTGTTGTGTATGATAATGTATTCTGTCTGATCCCACTCCATATTGAATTAAACCACTGGTGTGTTTTTCTGAGGAGATATCGTGATGCTAAATAAAGATGTAGAACAAAGATCAGATGCTGTTGAGCATGTGGCTAGAGCAGATAACAAGGCGCAGTAGTTTTAGAGGCAGTGTCTCTCTAAAGCAGCTTTTAGCTTCAGTCCATCTTCATTTTGTAACCCAGCATTAAATACACCAAGGTGATACTATTGTACTTAACCACAAAGTTGACAGAGTATGTGTATGGAATCTTGAATGGTCCTGTGTGTTTGTTTTTCAGGAACTTTGGCCCTCCAGAGCAATCAGGGCTATCATCATTAAGGTTTTCATAGCTGGGTAGAAAAAGAGAAAGAGACATAAGAAACAGATTCTAGCAATCTACTACTATTAGTTGGCTACTGGTTCAAAGTACCTCAACCAATATTACATTTACATATGGAGATCTATTCATAATGCATGCAAAACCTACAAGAACGGCAATATCACATTTTTCCACTGGACAGTGGCTAGACAGTGGAACGGATGGTTTCCATACCACCACGAGAACTTCTACAGTTGGCCCAAATGCAAAAATACTAACACACTAAGTTAAAATGCTACCATCCATATTTTGACTCAACAGCTCCATAACGGCTAAAACTCTCGCACTACCTTTTAGGTTCAATCTTGGCAGCAACCAATCGTGCTCCGAGTTGTTCATGCTCAACAATGTGGTAATGGATGGTGATGTCCACGTGGTTAAAGATGTAAAAAGCATCCTTTTCATTGAAGTTAGACTGGAAAAAAAAACAAAGACACAAAGGTTCAAAGCATAGGCAGGGTGATAATGTGTTTTTACAGTTACAGCTTAATATTACACTTACTGGTTTTATAATACGGGTAGATATTTGTACTGTCTTGACCTCAAGGTTTCCCATCTTTTAGCAACACCCATTCAGCCTGTTTTAAGATTTATGGTCCCTGCCTGCACCTGGCTGCTTGTGATACCAGACAAGTATCAATTGCCTTGTTTCCACTGCGTGGTACAGTGTGGCTTCTGTCATGATCCCACTTTTATTGTTCTCTCATTTCCTGTTTTATTTTGAATTGTGCCCTCATGTGTCACATGTTGCTTTTCAGTTCCTCCCTCTGTGTGATTTTCCCTCCTTCCAGTGTTTTTCCGTTCCATTCCTGTCCTTTCCCTGCCTTACTCGGCCTGTACTTCATCCCCTCATTAGTGTGTGTGTGTGTGTGTGTGTGTGTGTGTGTGTGAATATGGTCCGTGCTCCCTGTCTTTGTCAGTTTGTTCCGTGTTCTCCTGTGTTGCCACCCTGAGTTTCTCACCCGTGCTATCTCTATTGTCTTCGCCATTGTCTCCTAGTGTCTCCCCATTGTATGTTTCTGTTTTTTGTTCCTTGTGTTTTCATTGATTTGTACTTTGTTTAAGGTCTTTTGTTGCCACTTTGTCTTTTTGTCCTTTTGACTCACTTTTGGTTTTCCTCGATTCTTGTTTTTTGTGTATCATTCAGTTTTTGTTTAATAAAGCTGTCTTTTGTTTCTTAATCCCGACTTCCATGTGTTTGCTGCATTTGGGTTCCCATTCAACTGCAGCTGGTACCCCCTGAAAAGGAGGCAGAATTTTAAGCTGATCATCATAGCAATGCTGCATTCATCTGCTGTGACATCACCTTTAATGTGACACAAACATGCAGGACCACTGGAGGATATCCTTGCCTTTTTTAAGACTGTTTTATTGGCAGCCAAACAGGAACATCTGCACTTCATCATCATATGCTGCCATTTTTAATAAAAAAATATACATTATTTTAAACTGAGTTGAGTAGAATAAAAAAAATTGAGTAGAATAAAACAAATTGTGGTATCAATTTGCAGTCAGTGTGCAGAATGTCTATGCTGCAGAAGTGAAGATTTGCTCAGACCAATCAGTGGTCTGCAGTATTTTCACTCTACTGTAGTATCAGCTCAGCTCACTTGGAATCTCAACTGAGGTGAGACCATAAAAGAACAAGGTATCAGGTACAACCAAACAAACAGAGAACAGAGTCAAGGTGGGCTGTACCACGCAGGTTGAAACAAGGCAATAAATCCAGTATCCATCAAACCAAGCCATTACAAGGTGTAACTTTATAGCTACCTGTGAAATAAAACAACTGAATGCAATATTACATAGGAATGAGCTATTTCTTTAAAACGTTATTAACATAAGAAAGTTTGGAGGAAATTAAAATAATCCTTCTTGGGAAAATATGTAGTCAAAATATTTTAAAATGTGTTTTTCAGCTCTAGAGCTATACTTAGTAGACCTATGGCACTTAATTATTTATGAAGGACCAATAAACCTTTAGATGTGATAGAACCACATTTAGAGGAGATACTAATTTTGAAAACGACTGATTTTACATTTGGGTCAAAAATGACTTATTGTTAGCAATTTGATTACTGTAAACATTCTGCATTAACTATTTAAATCAATATACGTTGTAAAGTATCTTTAGGGTGTCTTAGATGTTTGAATAAGAATAAGCAACTGGTGAGGCTTAGAATACACTTACAAAGAATTACAAATATGATGACATTTAGTTCTGAAGGCCAAACTTAGAAATTCAGAACCAAAAAAGTACCTTTTACATGAATATTTTCAAGAAAATCCAAGACATGACCTGGAAGGGCCTGGGTGACATATTGTGAAATTACACAATGCTGTTATAGAGGCCTTTGTTTATGTCCATGTCTGTAGCACTCACATTGACCACACAGGCATCCTTGGCTCGGCCTCCCTCTGTGACGTAACAGCCAATAGGAAAACCAGGATTACAGAATTTCTGCCCATCTTCAACATCATAGCACCAGGTGACCGGCATGTTATCTACAATCCTAAACAGACACACACACAGAAGCATATGCACACATAAACATCATGAATTGTCAACTCCTGAAAGCTGACACTGAATTTCAGGTCAGGGTATTAATGTTGTTGACTTGTGACTCTTGGGACAAATCTTTCCTTAGTGTACCTTTAATTTTCACTGCACACACATAATTTAGCTTTCATGGTTCAGTGACAAAAGAACACTTCCTCATAAGCTCCAATGTTATTTTGAGCCTATATTTCTGGATTTAGGTCTAAATTTTCTAACTCGCTGTCAGTCTTTCATTTTTCACTTTACAAAAATAAAATCGATATCAATGCCCTCAGTAACTTCTCCTGACGCTCATGATATCACAATCTATTTGGCACTAGCATTTACTTAGTACTGGCAACATTATTATCAAAATACGTACCAAGAATCAAACACACACAAAATGTCTTGAGAATGTATTTTGTTTGCATTATAATTTTGCCAATTGATTGTACATGTATCTTATTTAGAACATTTTCATGTGTGTCTGTGTGATTATAATTTGCTTCACTTCATGATATGTGTGTCAATGTTTCACACATACCAGTGATGCTGGTAGTTGAGTAGCATGCCTTTCTTTAGGAAGTCGAGTTTGGCTTTGTCTGCTGGGCTGTTGATGTCGTAGTTTTTGGTACACACCTTCTGACACACTGCAGGTTTCTTAAACTCAAACTGACAAAAAGGACACAGTTAGTTGTAGTTAGTGTGTGATTTGGCACTGTCAAAATTGCTGTCAAGGTTATTAACAATGAATCATACTTCAATGGCCATTTCTTTCAATAAAACAATTTAAATTTGATATTTTCCAAAATTAAGCAATGATTGAGTCAAATTGAAAACCTCTGTGCAATATAAATCCAATACAACAACACAGACTATTAGTCTCTGTCTGGGTCAGACAGGAGTTAAGACAGCTTCTTGTTATGATGTGTAACTGATGAGACTTATCAGTCTCATACTTAATGAATAGAGGATTAAACTCGAAGAGCCTCAGTTGTCCTTACTTGTTACTTGTTAATATATGAGTTAAATACAAACACAGGTCTGTTAGCAGAAAGATCACTTGAATCAGTTGACTTTCAAATAACCTTTGACACTGTTCCTCATAAAATACTACTGCCCAGTTACAGAGTGGATAAAGGACTTTAGACTGGAAACCGGTGACCTCTGGGGTTCCACAAGGAGTGGTTCTGGGCCCTGTACTCTTTGTTGTCTATAAAACTGATTTGCGAAGTGTTAAACAATCTGATGCAATCTGTTTTGGAGATGAGACAAAAATATTTAAAATAACAACTAAGGACACAAACTTAGTCCATCTTACAAGAAGATCTCTATAGCGTGAGTAAATGGTGTGATCAGTGGCTTTTAAAATTTAATCCAGTTAAGTTTAAACTTTTACACATTAAAAGAACAAATGACAAAATTAAAATTATTCAGCTGGATAGAAGAGGACAAGGACATAGGTGTAGTGTTGGATGGTTCACAACACATATTTTGGGGCGGCAATAGCTCAGTCCGTAGGGACTTGGCTTGGGGACTTGAAGGTCGCCGGTTCATGTCCCACTTGGACCAAAAAAAAGTATCTTGCAGTTGGTGAATGCTAGTTCACATCCTGGGCATTGCTGAGGTGCCCTTGAGCAAGGCACTGACCCCTAACAGGGCTCGTTGGGGGCCGTATGCATGTGTGGAAGCCCCTTCACTCATCTCCTCTACGCTGTGCCTGTGTGTAATGCAAGTGGAAAAAAGAATTTCCCAATTTGGGATTATAAAAATTAAATTCAAAAGTTAGGGTTAGCCAACCCGTTACTGAAAGGGAGACACATAACCCTCATTTATGTTTTACACAGCGTCTTAAATTTTGGAATCAGGGTAGTTAGTGTTCCTTTCAACGTCTTCTCTGTAGTCCATCCAGCACCAAAAATCAAACTAGGAATATGAATCAGGATTCTGTTACCACTGTTTGGCTGAAATTTGATAAAGTTTGTGACGAGTTTCCTGCGAGCAAATAGACCCCATCTTAAAATTACCGGTGAACATTATGTGACACATTTTGATGCTCTCATTGGACTCAGTGGTTTAAATAAAACCTAGATAGGACAAATTGTTTACTGTTTGAGCTTGAACCCATCTGACCAGGTGAGAGCAGGCGCTGTGCGGGGGAGGGGGACTGCCAGCAGCGTATGCACGAGCATGATTGACACTTCTCAGACACTCCCCTTGGCTCTGATTGGTTGTGTTGATCTGGGAGCGGTGGATCCTTGCAAATCAAATTACGGCCACTGGGTGGAGCCACAGAGAGTGGATTTTTACACAGCTGACCTGTATCTTATTCTACTGTCAGATCATGACAATTTTAGCAAATATAACAAAAAAATCATGTCAAATCAAGTCATCATGACACCAATTTTGTGCCTTCCCCCCTTGTCACATTAACCTTTTTCCTGATGAAAAACTGGAAGTGCTTAAACATTGCTTGGTCAGTCTGATACATACAAAGCTTTAATCTGATGTCTAAATACTTTCTATTCTTATTTCCTTTTCTGCACCACGCCTAACTATAGGACTGCATCTGTTAACAACTACCCTCTATATGCATTTTGTGTACATATGAAAGGGGTTGCCAATGAAACATCTTTGTGTGTTTTAATTGACGTGTGTTACCTTGTATGGTGAGGGTTCAATCCTCTCTCCAAAGAGAACCTGACCTAGATTCTCTGAAGGACGTTTCATTGTGTTCTCAGAGCAGAAGTCAAACCTGCACAATAAGAAGGTGATGGTGAGTATTGTGTGGCACAACACATTAATGTGCAAAACATCTTTATTGCCCATTACAGAATGCATTCAGTAACTTAGTATCTGGACGTCTCATAGATTAATTTGAGACTTTTAGTAAATAGTAACTTTGGAGATACAGAATATCCTGTGTTGACAGACTAATATTTGTCACATGTAACTAATCAGATGTGGGGGGACAGTGAGTAGCCCTTTTCACACAGAGAAGCCGCATTATCACCGCAGCGGCAGTTCAGCAATTCTCTGCAGTTGGCCGTTCACACAGTACGAAGCAGCGGCGGTGTAAAGATGAACCGCTGTGTAATTCACACAGAAAGCCGGCGCTGCAGAGCCTAAAGAGGCGTGACGATACACATCATGATAATGATGTCTGTGTTTTCAAGGGGTTTCCCTGGTAATCTAAACATGTACCCGATTGTTTATAATCATATGGATGCTGTTATAATGTGCTATGATTGAGATCCTGACCCACCAAACATCCTCAAAAGTGACAAAATTACGATTTTCACTCTAAATTACATAATTAAATAATCTCATTAGTAAACAGGTCACTGTCTGACTCTGTCACTCGTGGGGATGGAGGCTGTTTTCTGGGGGAAAGTTCACTTAAGTCTCGGTCTGGAGGGCTGGCCCTCGGTGATTTTTTTTCAACACAATCACTCGGTGAGTTAAAGTTTTTTGCCGGTGACAGACGCTATTTTTCGGGCAGAAATGTGATGAAAAGTCGGTCGGACAGACAGGAGGATAGAGGCTTCTCCATGTAAAACTGCGGTATTTTTTCCCTCATATAAGTTGCCAAAGACAGTTACAGTTAGTACGTTACTGTTGTTCGGTCATGTAACGTTGCTTTGTGGGACTATTCTCTTTATTTAGTTGAGTGAAGGACCTGTGTAGTTATCCATTCCCAATGGTTCGGTTCACCAATGTTGTGCCTCTGATACTACATCCAGAGGTGTATTAGCGCCGGAGCGAATTTCACCCCTCGCTGCCTCTGAGACATTCACACAGAGGTGGAGGTGGAGAATTGACGCAGGATCCTCACATTCAAACAGCAGTTTGACTGGGGCTAGTGAGACCGGCGAGTGGTGACTAAAGTCAGAGAAAGGATGCTGCAAAGCAGCATTTTTTCATTGATTTATTTTATCAGCAATCAGCACAAAAATACTGATACCGATGATCTGAAAAATACAGACTCCCAGCGTTGAAAAATCAGCCAGGTTCATAATAATCTTTACTCCAGACATATTGATACATTATTGCAGATACATTCCCTGAATTCTGACTGACATTAGATAGCACCTGCATGAAATAAGACAACTGCTGCTGCATTGTTGTCCACAGGCTGTGTTTTATACAGTTCTGATGTTATAATGCCTTACAAGGTATTTTCCAGCCACTTTCCAGTAAGAATAAAAAAAAAACTATTTTTGCATCACTGAATGTTGAAGAATGTTCTTGAATCCAAATACCATTTTCAGAAAAGCAAAAACAAATAATTGAAAAATTAAAAAAAATATCTGTTAGAGTTATCCACCCCTTTTGTATATAAAATGTCATAATGTCATTTTTTAAAATAATTTCAGACATTTGTTTAAAATTCTGTCACAATTATCATATAAATTGTTGAGCAATGGCCAAAAATGTGTTTTGTGAGTTCACGGTGACCTTTGTCCTTTGAGTCCAAGTGGACATTAGTGCCAAATTTGAAGAAATTCCCTCAAAGCGTTCCTGAGATATCGTAAAATAATTTCTGAATAGGACAAAAAATAAGGCACCAAGAAACAGGTCGTGCAGACTGAAGTAATGATACAAAGGGATTAAATGAAAAAGGAAAGAACATATTGGTTAGCACTACTTACACAGTATATTCATAAGGCAGAACAGACTCCACTGAATCCAGCCTGTTCACAAATAGCTCGATGGTCGACTTAAAGAAAACAAAGAGACACGTATTAAGAAGACGGCGGGAATGCTCATGTCAGGGTTTGGTTGTCATGCTGTAAAACCATGATTCGTTACTGGGTCATATTTTTTTTTCCACCTTATTGTGAGGATTTGTTGTGACATTCCCAAACAAAAAAGCTGCTTGTCTTTTAAACGGTTTTAAATAAATACAACCAATTTAATTTCTTACCAAAAAGAAAATTGCATAACTAAAGACTCCATGGAGATTAATACCTTTTTTATTTCACAGTCCCTCTGTCAGCTCACTGGTTCTCTTGAGGTGTTTTATATTGTAACAAAACAAAAGCTCTCATGCAAAACCTCTCATCGCAAGAGCAGAGTAAACATAAACCATGGAGTATAAGAAGGATTTTCCAGAGTTGAGCACAGTGTGCTGGAAGCAGGTTTTGGAGGAGTCAACCATGGCACAAATGGCACCAAATGACGTAATGGCCTTCAGGCACATGGGAAAAAGAGTCTGTATCTATCCCTGGTGAAGTTTAGGGAGGGAGCTGACATTGACGGGATCATTTGGAGGCTGTTTTTTTTTGGTTTATTTTATAATTGTCAACAGACAAAGATCCTAATGAAACATAAATCTGACAAAGAAAAATGCCAGTAGCATATTAACTATATAAAGGTGGGATATGAATTATTACTATAGCTGTGCTGTGACTTTGCAGTGTGTTATTCATGTTTAGGTGAAACAGGTGTATTACACTCTGACTGTGCAACAATTTGATTTTAACCAAAACCAAGTCGAAACAGACAACCCTCCTGACCGGATCACCAGTTGATTTTCTGACTGATGGCGAGGTTTAAATAAATCTAATCTAAATGCTGATGGCCTCACTCCTACCAGGAGTACTGTCCTTGTCTTTCTCTTTTGCTCTTGAATATCCTCCATCTGTACACAATCTGTCTCACTGTGGATTGGCGGAGTCCAAACTCTTTAGAGATGGTTTTGTAACCTTTTCCAGCCTGATGAGCATCAACAACTCTTTTTCTGAGGTCCTCAGAAATCTCCTTTGTTTCGTGCCATGATACACTTTCACAAACATGTGTTGTCAAGATCAGACTTCAATAGATCCCTGTTCTCAAAGAACTGATTGCCATCCCACTGACTGAAAACACCACAGACTCTATTTCACCTTCAACTTTAGCTGCCGCTCCTAGAGGTTCACATACTTTTGCCATGCACAGATATGTAATATTAGATCATTTTCAACAGTTCTATAGCCAGTCTGCTTTTTTTGTGCACTGTGGTTGAATGAATAGCCCATTTACTTATATGTGATGTTCATTTGGTTCACAAGTGGAGCATAATAAAGCATATGCATATGGTTTTAGGCAATTCAATATTTCCTTAAGGGTAGTTTAAGAGAACTATCTGGCTGTAATTTCATTACTATGGTGGTCAACCACTCCTGAATGGATGTAGAGGAAACACAATAATTATTTAGTATCAGAGTATGAGTAATATGACCACTGGGTTTTTGTGTGCACCGACAGAAAGCCAGAGGCCGGCGAGACATACACGATAAATGGCAGGGCTGTGCCTATCTGTCACTGACGAGGCAGGACGCAAAACATAACGTTAAACAACTCAGTTTAGGAGCATGTGACATACAACAGAACAATATTTTACAATAAGCACTTAATAGTACGTTTACAAATATTACCAAGAACATAAAATGAACTGGGGACCGTAGACAAGGTGATGGCTCTCACAGTTTCTTTGAGTTGTTTGTGAACTCTCAGTAAATCTACTGTAAAACGAACACTATTCGATCAGTGATTAGTATCTGCCCTACAGAGAGTCTGACTCATGTTGACATTCGAACTAGCGTTTAACAGCCAGGAGTCACTTCAACAAGCCGGTAATAACTGTTATTAGCTGGATATCCAGACTAATGAAAGTTCCTTTGAGCTATTTAGCTACACAGCTAGTTAGTTAAGAAGTTAGCATAGCATTCGTTAGCTTTGTTTGTTTATTTTGGCTAACGTTAGCTAACCCATATAAGAGCCGTTTCTAAGTAATGGGCTCAGCTAGCTTCTGCATTTGAATACACCGAGTCTGTTTATTTACTGTGTGTACTCTACGTTAGTTGTTCAGTTATTGTGTTCGAACATCTGGTAGCTACACAGCTGGTCTGTGCCATGTAATGTTTACCTTGCAGTCTGGAACTTGGTCATTTCCACGCTCACAGAAGCTGACGGGTGCAAGACCCGGAAGGTAGAAGCCGGCCGCTCGAGCCAGCAACGCAGCTCCAAGCAGCCACAGCAGCATCTTCTCAGCGGCCAGTCCCCCCTCAAGACTTAGAAAATAATCTAAACCCTGTTTGCAGTTCACGCTGCATCTGACATCCACACTGGACAGCCACCAGCATCCGGTTCTGCAATAGGCAGACACGTCACACGCCGGAAGTCTTGCTTCGTGAAGCTGAGCATTCTGGGTTGGTGGCAAGCTCTTGGGTATCCATCCACGGACCCCTAACTAGGGTGCATCCACATTCATTCCCCTTAAATAGGATTCACGTTTCCCTCATGCGTATTAACCTTGCGTCACAGTCCCTCCCACCCTGGCCGCAGTAGAAGCGCCTATGGCAAGCCGTTTTAACATTTAATAGCTAGACTGGATATGTATTACAGATATCTGTAATTCAATTCTTCCTAGTCAAAAAGAACATTTCAGATAGCCACAACGTCATTCTTCCTAGGACAAATGACGTCACTTTTGCCATTTGCCATGTGTATTGGGCTTTCAATTTCAGATATCCACAATTACATTCTGGATATCTAGAATTGAATTCTTACTAGGAGAAACTCCCATTTCAGATATCCTCAATCCAATTCAGATATTCAATATGAAAAACTATGTAATTTTGAATATCCAAAAATACATTGTGACTAGTAAAAACAAAAATGCAATTGTGGACATCTGTATATATATTGTGGATATCCATAATGACATTTTCACTAGTCACAATATATTTTTGGATATTCAAAATTACATTCTGGATATCTGGAATAGTTTTTCATTTTCGATATCTGAAATGAAAATTATGACTAGTAACAATTGGATCGAAGATATCTGAAATGGGAGTTTTTCTTAGTTAGAATTCAATTGCAGATATCCAGAATGTTCATTCTAGATATCCAGAATGTAATTATGGATATCTAAAATTGAAAGCCCAATACACATGAATGGCAAAAGTGACGTCATTTGTCCTAGGAAGAATGACGTTGTGGAATTCCGAAATGTTCTTTTTGAGTAGGAAGAATTGAATTACAGATATCTGTAATACATATCCAGTGTTAAAACGGCCACTTATACATTTTAAGAATTTTTAGATCTCTTAAATTTAGTTTTGACTAGTATAATCAAAGTTGTAGATATCTTAAAATAAAATTTCTACTAGTAAGAATGTTATTGCGGATATCTTTAATTACCATTCTGACTAGTGAGAATACAATTTTGACTAGGAGAAATGCTATTATGGCTATCTAAAATGTAATTTACAGATAGCAGTGTGGTTCGATTAAATGTTAAAACGGCTTGCCATAAGCGCCAGCCCCTGAAGTCTGTTTTTGTAGTGGATAAATTGTAATAACACCTTCACGTGAAGACTTTCTACCCTAAAGCCTACATGGTGAAAGAAACATCCGAAAACGGTCTATAATTTTATTTTTTTTAGCGACACAACCCTGCTAAATGACTCGTTTCACAGTCAGAATTCGAGCCATTTCGGTCCAATAAAATTCAGATTGTCTAGAAGGGCATACAATTAAACTATTTTATCCCCATTCAACTTAGCCGGGTGCTAAACCGGATGTCAGCGGAAGTCTTTAAAGTTATAGGAACTATATTTTAGGCCTACACTTGGAAATAAGATAGTGATTAACTTGATTTACAGATGGGTTGAAAATAAAGATATGATTTATTTTGCAGTTATCCTCATTACTTTGAATTATTTCAGGTGCAAATGATACAGTTGGGTCATGAGCCTTGCTCAAGGGAACCTCAGTGGTGGTAATGGCGGCGGAGCAAGCGCTGCCAGTCCAGGGATTAGGCTAACACTGCCCCCAACATGATCTTAGTAATTTATGTGTGGCATGTGTGTGGCTGAGATAAAAAGAAATGACATTCGGTGAAACTGGAGACCTCTATTGTATGATCTGCTGTGACATGAATAGTGCAATGGAACCGTTGACGTCATAGAAGTGAGTTTGGTGAAACAAGTGATCTATACCATGTTCATTGTCGTACATTCCTTGGTCTGGTGTGATCACGTCATAAGATGGTCTCTAGTTGTTTTGTGAAAGAGTTGTAAGATTTGAAAGGATTCTAAACCAATCCTGAATCTGCCCTCTTGTTGTTGAGCCCCCCAAAGATGTCATGGTCCTAAATCGATGACACATTGAGTGAGGGGGTCCTTATTTAAAAAACCTGCTGAAGCCATCCAACACAGCACCAGTTTATAGAGAGATACCTGAAGGGAGGAAAAGGAGAAGGAGCACTGCTACGGGCTCATAGATGGCCCAGCTCGAGAAGCAGTTTTGATATCATATTTTGTATTCCTTTATATCAGTCTTTCATAACCACAAATAGATACATTACCTCATTGCAGGTATGTGTGTGTGTGTGTGTCATCATGGCAAGATGTGGTCCTGGACAACTACTGTAGTTACAGAAGCTGTTCGGTGAGAACCATAACTTTGCAAGATGCAATCATGAAGCTTTGTAGTTGAGATCAAAATGAAGACAGAGTTTGAAGATGGGTGTGGTCTGACCCATGGTTGCTGAGTACTCGTGTAAAGATGTAACGACTGGTGAGTAGTTATGGGTCAACATCTTAACGAGCATCGTGGCCGATGTGTTTCCATCACACGATGGTCTCTAGTTTCATTCTCACAGTGTAACATAATTCACCATTACTTCTTCAGCTGAACACTATGATACATTAAATGGTATCATTGTAATCCTTGGCCATCAGAACATATGACACAATAGAGTTGGGCATCAGCAGTGGTGAAAATGGCATGCAGAGCACAAATACTGTAACATCTCACGCATTAAATACAAACCAAGACTGTTTTGGTGAGTTATGTAGTTATGTGTGTTTGACAATGAGTTATCGAGGCAGGTAAACCCATCTTAATTTAGAAAAAGAGGGAAACTTGAATTCAGATGGTGTACAGTTTTATTTTTCTGATTAGCGAGAAAAAAATGGATGTAAGGATATTTCCTTTCTGGACATTTTATGCGTTTATTTTGTTGACTTATTAGACTACAGTAAGCAGAGAACTTGCCACTCGTATACATCTCCCAGCTGAAACTACAGGGGCTAAGACACTATCACTGCTATCGTTTACAAAGTGGTATTATTAAACAGGATGGGCTGGGACTAGCTGGTTAGCATGCCAACTTCGGGAGACATCTCCCTAGACGTCTTTAACATAAAGTCAACAATGTTGTTTCAAAATATTTTAAACCAAAAGTCTGGCCATATCATACGTAATACCCCTTTAAAGGAGCAACCAGTCACTGGATGTGGCCAGCGCATAGGCACTTTCAGCTACTATACACACTTTTAATGGTTTTAAAAGTGAATCGAATTGAAATTAGACTTTAAAGTGTCAACTAAAGGCAATCAGTAGGAACCATATCAGCAAACTTGTGTTCTTGTATTCTGATCCACAGCTCTCTCTCATTCACCTGTCTCAATCGTCATCCCTGAACTTGGGAGCAGTTGTGGCCTAGAACTGAAAAAAACTGCATAATCAGAATTTGGTTACCTCTGACTAGGTGAATATAACTTAAAATAGTCCTTTAAATCTCACCAGTTTTGTCAACCCTCGCTTCTTAATGCACAGTCAAACAACTTACTTTTTAAAAAGTAAAAAAATGTTTAATTGACAGCATGGCATGTTTCAAATCAATCAGCATACTGATACAGTAACTTCAGATGGTTCAACCTACAATTAGCTTGAGGTTTCAGCCACACAGTGAATTAAGTATTGCTTGTGTTTGACCCTTAACCTCTGAACATTAACAAGTGAAGCTCAATTTGACCGCTGACTTTGCCTTCCAGGGGCGTGGACAGACATACAGCTCCATCAGGTCCACCCACAGTGGGAATTGCCATTCCACTCTCAATTGTCTGTAGTGTCTGCTTAGGAGTACTCACAGGGAGCATTTCATGTGCTGTCCTCAAGACATCTTTGCAGTGTGCTTCACAAATCATTGTTTTCTTTTACAACCAAACATGATCAGTCAGTCAGTATCTGTCTTGCTCTTGGCTGTGGATGTCCCTGGTCCATTTTATCATAGTCTCTGGAGATCGATAGAGGAATATCAGTTTGGAGTAAAGTTCCTCCTCCAGCTCCAGCTCACCTGTTTCTCGCACCTGAAAAACACAGACATGTTAGTTTGTAGAACTGGATCACACAGAAAGGATTTTCCAGAGGGGTCATTCCATGCCATCTAGGGCCTCCCAGTTCATGTCATGGATTTTCATGAAAAGAATTCATGTTGAATCTTAAAATCCTATAGTTGTACTCCAAATACTTTTTAAGTTGTAGATTAAGTAGTAGATTTTTGATTTTATTGAGTGCCTGTCGAGAATATTGAATATATCAGACCAAAAGTTGGTCAGCCTCAGCACGTCTAGAGAATATGTAACTGGCTCTATGGAGCACCTTCCACTGCAGTAGGCCGTGCCTGGTGCATATAGATGAAGAATGGACAGTTTTAAAATGTCCGCCCCCAAATCATGCTCCCAGTAGTTTTTCAGTGATGTGGTAGGGACTGGATTCAGAAAGCCATTTTTATTGTAAAAGATGGATATCAGTAGTTTTTTTATCAGAATCAAGGGAAAGGAATTGATTGGAAGGAGACAGGATGTGGGATTTGACATAAATAGTAGTAGGTCATCAGCATATAGGGAAAGTTTGTGGACCAGACTGAAGCGAGTGATGCCTTCAAACTCATCCTGGTTTCTAAGCCAGATGGCTAGCAGCTAGATGGCTGTGTTGAACAGCAGGGGTGAGAGTGGACAGCCCTTCTGGGTCCCAGCGTGAAGCCTGTCTGGTCTAATGAAGTTATAGATGAAATCAACTCTGACTTTGGACCCTTAGAGGCGGAGGGAAAGAATCTTGGCCAAAATCTTGCAATCCATGTTTGAAAGTGAGACTTGTCTGTAGCTGCTGCAGGAGGTAGGATCTCTGTCCTTTTTCAGAAGCAATGAGATATATGCCTCAGACAGACATTCCCACTAAAATAGGGGCTAATGACGCTGAGTATGCCATGTAAAATTCAACTGATGATTTGATTTTGGTAATTAGTCTAGCATTGTCTCTGACATTGTCTGGACTGTCATAGCTGTTTCTCCACTATGTGTGTCATCGGTCGGTCGTGATCTGAATAGAAGCATGGTCGTAGGTGGTTATAGGGTGGTAATAATGCATTCACACAGTGTAGGAGATGGTTATCAACTAAAAAGAAACCAATTTCGAGAGAATGTGTAATGTACGTGTGAGAAGAATGAAAAAGTTCTACCAAGGGGGTTTTGTAAATCTCTAGGGATCCAAAATTCCTAATTGAGATGCATAGTTCATCACTACATCTGCTGATTTGTATAATGTGATTTGCATGGGGGAGGATCTGTCTAGACTCACATCCTGAACTAAATTGCAATCCCGCCTATGATTATACAGTGGCTGTCGGTGAAAAATTTAGCTTCAATAACTTGGTAAAATTTCATGATTTACCAAATCAAAAGCTTTCTTTAAATCAACAAAAACAGCCCCTGCCACGTGGCAGGGGCAAATAGAGATCCAGACTCAGGCAGAGTCAAGTACAAGGGAGAAGACTCTCAGTGGTGCACAAGTTCAAATATTTCATAACTCACATTCAAAAGTTGCCTTAAAAGAAGTTGTGAACAGATCCAATTCAATTTGGCAAATTTCAGACACATCAGGAATAATTTAACTACAGAGTTTTACATCAATGCCATGATTCTCTCACACATGAACTATCATCTTAAATTCAAAGTCAAAGTCAAATTCATATCACTGTTGTAAGATTTGTAAAACATATGTAAAAATATGACTTTTTAAACTGGAAAAACAAAATCCAATTTGCAGATATTTTACTTGTGTATAAAGCTTTTCACAGTACGGCCCCCTTCCACTCAATGAATTCATTAAACAAAATCTAATTTCATCCACCAGAGCAACTACAAGGGGAGGATTGTAAAATACCATGTAAAAAAGTACTTGTGGGCCATCAGCCTTTTCATATCGAGCACCATACCTACAGAACTACAGAATATCACATCTTTCAGCTCTTTTCCAAATCTATAAAACAGTGGTTATTAGAAAATCAAACATGCTGTCATAACCTAGGGTAATGTGATTATGTCTTTCTTTTTGTCCACTTGTTTTTGTCTGCACATTCGCTGTTCTTTCTGTGCTCATATGCTTGGTGCTTTTGTCCGCATTCAGATGCTGATGTGCTTTGCTATGTGCTTTTATCTGTGCCTATATGCCACTAATTTGAAGGAATTCCCATAAGGCATTCCTGAGAGAACGTTGCCCAAGGTTGCAGTGACCTTTGACCTTGGGCCACTAAAATGTAATCAGTTCATCTTGAGTGTATATAGATATTCGTGCCAAAAATAACAAAAATAATGAGTCACAGTGAACATTTGTGCAAAGTTTGAAGAAAACCCCTCAAAGCGTTTATGAGATATCACAAGAATGGTCCAGACGAACGGCCTGGCTATCGCCGGCAGAGGCATAAAAATGACTTTCTGTTATTAATTATTAATTAATTCTGTAACCATTGAGCAACAACGTTTTAAATGAAAACATGTTGCCAAGTTTTCTTAGGGTCTCTTGGAT